>JAVGWX010000002.1:71514203-71756703 GCA_036924085.1 Ariolimax columbianus
GGAATGCAAACTCGGTACCTGCCAAAGGCAGCTGAAATCGGATGTGTCAGGTCGAACGGAGCAGATATCATACCTTTGCTGTAAACTACGACGCAACGTCATAATGTCTCTTTCTGGACGAACGCTGATAAAGAAGAAAAACTCCAGCATGTCTAGCATTTTTTTCTTCGGAGTTCGCTACATCCGGTTTCAGAGGAGCACATTTTGGAGGCCGAATTTGCCTTTCCTCTTTCTTATTCAGCGTGAAGCATAACATACTGAACAGACTATGTTAGTCAGGACCTGGAAAAACATTATGAACAGACTACGTCTGTCAGGACCTGGAAAAACATTATGAACAGACTATGTCTGTCAGGACCTGGAAAAACATTATGATCAGACTATGTCTGTCAGGACCTGGAAAAACATTATGATCAGACTATGTCTGTCAGGGCCAGGAAAAAACATTATGATCAGACTATGTCTGTCAGGACCTGGAAAAACATTATGATCAGACTATGTCTGTCAGGACCTGGAAAAACATTATGATCAGACTATGTCTGTCAGGACCTGGAAAAACATTATGATCAAACTATGTCTGTCAGAATCTGGCAAAACATTCTCATCAGACTATGTTAGTCAGGGTCAGTGAAAACATTCTGATCAGACTATGTTAGTCAGGATAAAATATTATGATCAGACTATATCAGTCAGGGCCAGGAAAAACATTATGATTAGACTACGTTCGCCAGGCTCAGGTAAAAGGTACTGATCAAATTATGTTAGTGAGAAGAGTTTCAAGCAAAACATACTGACTACACTATGACAGTCAGGGTCTGACAAAATATACTGACTAGACTATGATAGTGAGAGTCTGGCAAAACACTCTGATCAGACTATGTTAGTCAGGGCTATGAAAACGTACGGATCAGACTATGTTAGCCAGGGCTAGAAAACGTACGGATCAGACTATGTTAGACAAATTGAAGATAGGGTGTACCGACGAATGCCCGTGCGGTACTGGTAAAATGACCACTGAACATCTGCTGCAGAACTGCCCGACATACGAGGATCAGAGAGAGCAGATGTGGCCATTACCAGTGGAACTGCAAGACAAGCTCTATGGCAGTAGCGTGAGCCTCAGGATGACCGCCGCTTTTTTCGAAAAAATAATGGTTACTGTCTGACTGTGTACGCAGAAGAAGAAGAAGAAGACTATGTTAGTCAGGGCTAGAAAAACGTACGGATCAGACTATGTTTGTCAGGGTCATACAAAACGTACGGATCAGACTATTTTTGTCAGGGTCAGACAAAACGTACGGATCAGACTATGTTTGTCAGGGTCATACAAAACGTACGGATCAGACTATGTTTGTCAGGGTCATACAAAACGTACGGATCAGACCATGTTTGTCAGGGCCAGACAAAACGTACGGATCAGACTATGTTTGTCAGGGTCAGACAAAACGTACTGACTAGACCATGTTGGTACTAATCAAAACCCCATCTCCCTTCCAAGATGTCCTCCACGGAAACAGGCTGTTTCATGGCAGTCTGGACAACGAGGTGGGCATAAACAGCGTTTGTCCTGAAAAGAACGCTGTGACAATGTGTCATATTTTACAGAGAGGCTGCGATATCAGTACCTTTCATCCGATTTCATCCAACTTTTTTTTATTAGCAGATTTGCCTCCCTTATCTCTTAGCCAGACTACACTAGTTCATCCAGTTTTCATGGCCGCCACTTGGAGACATGATAGGGACATGGTCAGCTGGGGTTCGTTGACCCTGATGGAAGCAGTTTGCTATGAGTTGCTGGTTGCTGTCTGCTGATTCTCTGTGCTGTATCTTTGGCCCTACGGGAGGATCCTACCATTCAAAGGCAGAAGGGTCTCTACGACATAGAAGTCAAGCATAGAGCCCAGACCCTTTCGCGGACTGGCATGACAATCATTCACACAACTCTGTGCGACGAAAATGTATACCAAAATTCGGATGTGTCAGACGAAGGGTGCAAATATCGCAGTCAAGCTGTAAACTAGCGACACACCGCATTCCATTCTTCGGACTAAATCCTGCTACTTACAAAGCCCTGTTCAGGACTTGGTTGCGGGAGATTAAGAACGAATACAGAAGACGAAGAAGATGACACACAGATTGATAACACGTACATTGATGGCACATACATTGATAACACGTATATTGGTGACATACAAATTGATAACATGTATATTGGTGACACACAAATTGATTACATATTGGTAACACTTTAAATAAAAACCGACCAATGTTTTGGTTTAACACTCTTCTCCACAGTAAAGATACGTGTTAAAACTTTCGTTACCAACACGCTCTAGTCGATCCAGCTGTGAAATGGTTCATTTGTAAATTAGTACCTCACCCACGGTTAGGAAAAGACATCAGCGAGGAAGGAAACTGACCAACACAAGCCGTGGATAAGTAAAATGTAGTCTCCAACACGTGAACCCCGACTGCAATGTCTGAAACGGGACTTTTAAAAGAAATGAAAACTCACAAATTTATCACAAGTATTTCGATGGCACGTAAAAGGAAACAAAGTAAAAAAAAAAATTGAAACACGTAAAATAAAAAAATAAAAATATTCTTAACACATAAATCGGTTGAACGTAAAAAGCGATCTGACAGCAATTTCGGCATACATAACTAACGGAAACAGAATTGGTAGTTGTTCAACTGCCGGGAGCAACTTCAGTCGATATACATTACTTCCATTGTATGTTGAATGACGTGTTTGCCAAAAGTTCTGATAGATACACGCCGGCCCTGACCAATGATTGGCAGTTCTTAATTGAAGTTGCCCTTCCCACGAGGTGCCTAGTACCAGAGACATTGTGACACACATCCGGGTCTTTCAATCATGGCCGGTTTTGTAAATATCCGAAATGTTTGCCGTTGAAAATATGACAGAATGCCGATTGACAAATACAAGTCAAAACTGAATCTGTAATTCCGATATTAAGACAAATAGTTTTTTTCTTGTCTGGCGTTAGGTAGCTAAAAGCTTTAAAATTTATTTCGGTTTTTTTTGGTCCTAAAATATAAAAGCGGAGACGCGAAGTTAACCAACTGATGAATA
Organism: Ariolimax columbianus; assembly: GCA_036924085.1. NCBI lineage: Eukaryota > Metazoa > Mollusca > Gastropoda > Stylommatophora > Arionidae > Ariolimax > Ariolimax columbianus. Next base: position 71,517,301 of record JAVGWX010000002.1, read on the forward strand.
GCTACACTCAAGCATAGTAAATAAAAGAGAAGAATTGGAACTGTATGTAGAAGAAGAAAAACCAGATATAATAGGGTTAACAGAATCATGGACATATGAGGAGATTGCAGATAGTGAACTTGAAATTGAGGGATATACAATGTTAAGGAAAGATAGGATAATTGGAGACAAGACTAAGGGATGTGGCGTTTTATTATACTGTATAAATTATGTTAATATAACTATCAAAGATTATTTATCATGTGGTAACAAAAATGAAAGTGTATGGGGAGAAATAGAAAGTGGGGGGGGGGGGGGGGAATAAACAGTGATTGGAGTGTGCTATAGATGTCCATCAAGTCAAAAAGATGAAGATGAGGAGCTGATTAGTAGCATAGCAAAGGCAAGTGAAGGGAAATTATTATTAATGGGAGATTTCAACTATCCAGAAATAAAATGGGATATGGCAGAAGCACTTGTAGAGTCAAAACCTTTTGTTAAGTGCATAACTGACAATTTTTCAAGTCAACATGTAGAAGCAGCCACCAGAGGCAAAAACATACTCGACCTAGTTTTTACCACAGAGGAAAATATGATTGAAAACGTTACCGTTGGGGAACTGTTTGGCTCAAGTGACCATCAAATCATCCGTTGGGATCTTATTGCAGGGAAAGAAGTAAACATAAACACGCGAACATACGACTACTCTAAGGCAGATGTTAAGAGGATGAAAGAGGCAGCGAACCACATAATCTGGAAAGATATTGTTGTAGGAACAGATGTTGAACATTAGTGGGAAAGTCTTAAAACAGTTCTAGAAACGCTAAAAGAGGAATGTCTTCCATGTAGGGAGGTAAACCCCAAGCGTAAAAAGTGGATAACTAGATTTGTAGTGAAATGTAGAAGAGCAATAAATAAAGCATGGAAAAAATATATAGAGGCAGGTAAATCAAAAGAAACAAATGTAAAATATTTGGACAAACAGAACATATCTCAGAAAGCGAATAAAACAGCAAAAATAGACTTTGAAAAAAAACTTGCTCAGAGGATCAAGACTGACGGTAAAAGTTTCTTCTCTTATGTTAGAAATAAACAAAGAACGAAAGACAAAGTAGGCCCTCTCATAGACAGTACAGGGAAAATAATAAGTGAGAATAGGGAGGCAGCTAATCTGCTCAATCAGTACTTTGGCACAGTCTTCACAAAGGAGGACTGCTCCGAGATCCCAGAGACTATAGATATTTTTTTAAGAGACATAGATACAGCGGGATTAAGATCAATCTGTATTACAGAGGAAATGGTTTTTTTTAAAATTGGAGGGGTTGAAAGTGAATAAATGTCTAGGTCAAGAGGGTATTCATCCAAAATTTATGTATGAAATTAGAGACCAATTAGCAAAACCATTGGCTATATTATGTTCTCAATCACTTACAAAAGGGATTGTTCCACGGGATTGGAAAGATGCAGGAGTGATCCCCTTATTCAAAAAAGGCAAAAAATCAGATCCAGCAAATTATAGACCGGTGAGTTTAACGAGCATAGTCTGTAAATTGTTAGAGTCAATAATCAAAGAAAACATTGTAATGCATTTAGACAAATTTAATCTAATTAGAGAAGTGTCGAGAACAAAATCAGGCCTTGTACACCACATTTATTGATTTGACAAAGGCATTTGATACAGTAAACAGAGGAGGGCTGTGGATGATAATGTCTAAGTTTGGCTGCCCCAACAAGTTCATAACAATGGTGAAACAGCTACACGAAGGCATGTCTGCTCGTGTACTTGACACCGGTGCAATATCTAAAACGTTTCTAGTATCAAACGGAGTAAAACAAGGATGTGTACTCGCCCCGACTTTGTTCAGCATGATGTTCGCGGCCACGATGACAGACGCCTTCAGATCACTGGAGCTTGGAATACCCATAAAGTACCGCACAGAAGGCAAGTTACTCAATTCCAGAAGAATGAAGGCCAAAACCAAAGTGGCTGGCGACATAATCAGGGAACTTGTATTTGCTGATGACTGCGCTCTAATGAGCAACTCAGAACTGAACATGCAGGTTGGAATGGACCAGTTCTCTGCCGCATGCACAAATTTTGGCCTGACCATAAATGCCAAAAAAACAGAGGTCATGCCGTACACAAAAGCAGAGACTACAGTCAGCGGGCAGACGTTGAATGCCGTAGACAAATTCACAAATCTGGGCAGCACGCTGTCGAGATCTGTCAGCCTAGACGATGAGGTGGCAAGCAGAATAGCAAAGCCCAGCACAGCCTTTGGTAGAATGCGCTCGATGGTCTGGGCAAGTCGTGGCATCAGCGTCAAGACCAAACTCAAAGTCAACCGTGCAACCATCATTCCAACCCTACTATACGCTTGCGAAAGCTGGCCTATATACTCTGGACATGCAAGGAGGTTAAACCACTTCCACACAGGTTACCTGAGGCGAATATTCCACATCCGATGGCAAGATCGTGTCACTGACATCGAGGTTCTCTCGAGGGCTAGTATGCCCAGCATCCATGCACTGCTAGAAAAAGCACGACTAGGATGGGCTGGACACCTCGTCCGTATGTCAGACGAGCGGCTCCCAAAGAAGCTTCTCTACGGCGAGCTGAGAGAGGGATGGCGCGAGAGAGGGCGCCCAAAGAAACGTTTTAAAGACGGTCTGAAGGACTCACTAAAAAGTTGCCAGATAGACATCGACACCTGGGAATGTCTTGCGCAAAACAGATCTGACTGGAGAAGCGCAGTCAAATCGGGTGTAGCTGCCGGTGAAGATGACCGTGTTGTGAAAGCCCAGAACAGACGAGAGACGCGGAAATCCCGAGCAGCGGGAACACCATCCCCTTCTACAAACCTCGTAGCAGATGTTTTCGTGCTTGCATTTGCCTGTTCAGCCACATGCGCACCCACACCCAACAGGGAAATCTGTGACAAGGATGATGTCGGCGGTCCTCATCGACAACGATGGACAGCTATTATTATTATTAATAATCTAATTAGAAATAGTCAGCATGGGTTTACTAGAGGGAGATCATGCTTAACAAATATATTTCAATTCATGGAAGAGGTTACTAAAATCATAGATAAAGGGGAGCCAGTGGATGTTATTTATCTAGACTTTGCAAAGGCCTTTGATAGAGAACATCATCAAAGATTATTTCGAAAGTTAAAATCACATGAATAAATGGGGAAGTTGCCAAATGGATTGAAAATTGGTTAACGGGAAGAAGGCAGAGGGTGGGCATAAATAAGGAGTACTCTGAGTGGAGTGAAGTGAAAAGTGGTGTGCCACAGGGCTCGGTTTTGGGACCAATTTTTGTTCTTGATATATATAAATGATTTGGACATTGATATTTTTTTTTTTTTTTTTTTTTTTTTGCGTTCGCCTTATTTATCTATTCCCCAAGGCGGTGTGCGTTACACTGTGGTTTTTATTTTGCGCCTGTCGGCCCAGTGCATCCGACTTCAGCATGCATTTTATGTAAGGGTCTGCTTCCTCCTGCATTTTCTAAGGGTTTGCTTCCCCGGGGTAACGGCCGGTGCTGTGAAGGGGATCGAACCCAGCACCTTCTGGTTGTGAGCCGTGCCACTTAAACACTAGGCCACGCCGTCCCCTGGACATTGATATGAGATCCATGATTGCAAAATTTGCTGATGACACAAAACAATGCAGTAGTGTTTCATCTAAAGCGGAAGTGGATATATTGATGTCGGATTTAGATAAAATTCGAGAATGGTCTGTAAGCTGGCAAATGGAGTTTAATGTAGATAAATGTACAGTCATCCACATGGGTAGATCCAATATGAAACATAATTACAGAATGGGAGAAAACAATATTAGAAAGATAGATGAGGAAATGGATCTAGTGGTTATAATAGATCATACAGGAAAGGTGACTGAGCAAGTTAAGGAAGCAGTGAAAAAGGCAAATGCAATGTTAGGTATGATAAAAAGAAATATTAAACATAGAAGCAAGGAAGTGATCGTCAAACTGTATAAAGCTTTAGTTAGGCCTAGATTGGAGTACTGTGAACAGGTGTGGAGTCCTTATCATAGAGGGGACATTAACATGCTAGAAAGAATATAAAAAAGAGCGACAAAGATGATAGTGGGATTCCAGAATTACAGTTATGAGGAACGACTCAGAAAAACCGCCTACAGTGTCTCGAAGAGAGAAGAATTCGTGGTGACTTAATACAGGTTTAGAAGATGATCAGAGGAATCGGTAAATTTGACTATAACAAGTTGTTTTTTAAAATACAGCCACCTACAATAACATGAGGGCATAGCTACAAGCTGACTAAAGAGAGGTCCAGGTTAGATATTAGGAAATATTTTTTTAGTCAGAGAGTGGTGTCTGCTTGGAATGCATTGCCAGGGGAGGTAGTGGAGGCAGGGACAGTTAATGCATTTAAGAATAAACTGGATGCGTATAGCTTTTAGAGCAAGGTGATGTAAATGTAACTGGTTGTATACAGACTCTGCAGGGTCTTCTAAACCAGTATAAAGACGTTAAGTTAAGATAGTGATTTCGTCATACCTACCAATGGCTGAAAAAGGAATATCCGACCTTCATTATCATCATCATCATTATCATCAATCCGGTAACCTGAAAGGTCATTGGGGCACCAATACTGCAGATTGTTGGATCATTTCCTGCCACTCCACTCGGTCTTATCCCAGGATAGTGAACCTTCTGTCTGGACTAGTTATCCTCAGTGGTATGATTGTCATTGGTGTGTATTGAGACAGCTGGTGCATGTCTAATTTTTCGCAATGCTTTCTGCAATATCGATGTGTCTTGGGCCATTTTACACATGGCGGAGCCCACCCCTCTCCACACATCGTGTTTTTCCAAATTGTGAATTTTACTACGATTTCCCTGTCTACTCAAGCATGGTATCACAGGTTCGCTCTGAAGGCCATACTTTTTCCGAATTCTTTTTTCCAGCCTCGTTTTCATCTCGGCAGTTTGCTTTTAATCACTATTGTGCATTTCGTGTTCGACGTTATCCTATAATATGTGGATATGTAGAAATACATCTCGGCGCTTTGACGGACACTAATTTGACAAACGCACATAAAACACTTTATCCAAGAGGAAACTGTAACACTTGAATTGTAGACCCAAAAATCACAGAAAACCACACATGACTCATGAGCGAATCAGATCAGCAGCCATGGCGCTCGATCCACGAATTACACCGACCTTAACCCGAAAACAAATCGACTGATCTTTATAGTTCAAAACCTCATGATGAATGTTAGTTCATTAAGGATGACGAAGACCACTAACTCTGTTCATTCGTTTGAAGTATGTTTAGTCAATTGATGAGTTCGAAGGTGACTGGAGAGACCATTGTGAGTCTGGAAATACCACTGGCAGTGTGGGCTGGAAATGTATGCCAGACGTGAAGGCTTCATTTAATGGGCTTTTCTAGCCTGTCTCCATTTTCCATCTGCCGTTTTTATGGATACCTCGTATGACGCTCACTTTCAGAAAGAGATGTGCACAAATGGTTCAATCTTGCGAAACAGTTTCCCCAAGTGTCGGATAATATGTCAAAGGCTTTTGGTGACGCCTTAAATGTGTATATGAAGCGCTTATTTTGGGCACAACTTGTTCTCTTCAAAATAGATACTTCCAGAGTTAATGCTCCCACTGCAAGAAGTATTTCTGGAAGTCCTTCAGGGGGATCTCCATCAGGTGCTTCCTCCTGATTTCTTCCACATTCTGAAATCTCGTTCCTTGAACGTGACATCTTGAGCCGACAATAGCAGAAAACAACAGCTGGGTATGTGGGGGTGGTGGTTAGGAGGAGGGGGGGGGCGACTGAACTTATCCAATGCTGTAGTTTGGCCAACAAATACTGGACTACGATTGAAAGGATAAAACATTGTGATGGATCTGAGGAAGAGATGTTCTAGATGACATGCTTTTCGTGGAATGAAACAGTGTCGTCATGGATCTGAGGAAGAGATGTTCTAGATGACATGCTTTTCGTGGAATGAAACATTGTCGTGATGGATCTGAGGAAGAGATGTTCTAGATGACATGCTTTTCGTGAAATTAAACATTGTCGTGATGGATCTGAGGAAGAGATGTTCTAGATGACATGCTTGTCGTGGAATGAAACATTGTCACGATGGATCTGATGAAGAGATGTTCTAGATGACATGCTTTTCGTGGAATGAAACATTGTCGTCATGGATCTGAGGAAGAGATTTTCTAGATGACATGCTTTTCGTGGAATGAAACATTGTCGTGATGGATCTGAGCAAGATGTCCCCCGTGAAATCATGGTATCCCAGACTGATGACTGGTCCGTATTAGCACCGCTACCGCAACACAACGATACAGATCTCGAATTATGTGCACAGCTCTCAGCAAGATGAGTCATTCAGTGGGTCCCATCCCACTTTAATGTCGAAGACAATGAAGCTCCAGACACACAGGCACAGAATAGATGAGCTTTCTCACAAATAGACTGAGCATCACGTACAATGAAGTCATGACCACAGTTTAAGCCAAGTTCGTGGGAAAATGGGCTGAGCAACACTCCCATATCCGAGAATATGACAGCTACTATGCGAAGAGCAAGTCCTTTGTTTCAGATTGACAAATTTGGGATCAAGATGCTGAGCAGCGCATGAGCTGCAGTGGTCAGCGACCCATAGCTGACTGCTAGCGTCAGGGCCAGCGAACCATAGCTGCCTAGACCCTTCTACACCTCCACGCGGTGATCCTGGATAACAGGCTGCAGGAGGGAAGACTGGCTAAGGAGAAGGGATCGAAAAGGGAATGCTAAATGATAGTTAAGCCATTAGTAGATAGCAACAGAAGGGATAGTTAAGCCATTAGTAGATAGCCACAGAAGGGATAGTTAAGCCATTAGTAGATAGCAACAGAAGGGATAGTTAAGCCATTAGTAGATAGCAACAGAAGGGATAGTTAAGCCATTAGTAGATAGCAACAGATGGGATAGTTAAGCCATTAGTAGATAGCAACAGAAGGAATAGTTAAGCCATTAGCAGATAGCAGCAGAAGGGACGTAACCTTCTAGGGGTTAGCGTGGATCTATTGACTTGGTCTTGCCGGGGTTAAGGGAAATGACAAAGCTTAATGTAACTTATTTAACTGGTTTAGAAGACTCCGTAGAGTCTCTAGACGACCAGTTTTCAGTAAATAACAAAACCAAAAATAACCGAGTGCTTCCTTCATTAAATTATGTGCAAAGTTCAAATGGTCATAATTCTCCCTGTCCTCGACCAGGTAATCAATCTTACTTAGGTCCCAACCCCGTCTGCAGTCGTTAAAATTTGTCACAAAGTTACCAGTGGGCGATTGGAAGCTCTATGCCCGCGCGAATCGCACCAGCTCGATCTTACTGGCGCTGAAGGGATTCTGCACTGATGGATCTGGGGTTGAAATTGTTCATCTATTTCCTGATCAGAGGGCCAGTTCTGATCAGAGTAGTTGGTTTCTCTACTTCTGTCCAGCTGCTGCACTACTCCAACTGCCTCTACCACCCGATGTTTACTTATAAATTGGCTGCCCCTGGGAATTGCACTTATGAGGATGATGGGACGTGGTTTTCACAGTGGATATCATGGTATTCTGCATGATAAAAGCTGATATTTTAGATACGCGTCCGGACACTTTCGATCTGGATAAGGTTGACATTCTGCTCTATTATTTAAGAGAGGCAGTACTAGCAGAACTGTGGTGGTGTTGGTAAAAAAAATTCATATAAAATTAAATTTCAAAGACAGAGAACCGAATTCTTCACAAAAGATACAGAAATGATAGAGCTATCTAAAACAATAGATGTCACTGGAGTAGAATACATACATGTAGTGAATCTAACTTCTTAAATGGCAAGTTCATTATAAACATATACAAAATATGGATAATATTGCTTTGTACATTTGTAAGTAGTGGTATAATTAAATTCATTAACATTTAAACAACATATAAATAAATGGTACATGTTCATCCGGAACTAAGGAAAATAGTATAGATTTCATAGATTTAATTTTACATTACCTGAAAGTTCATTCAAAGTTCATAATTTTCTACCCCACAATACGTCAAATTTCAGGTGATGTAAAATTAAATCTCTGAAATCTATACTATTTTCCTTAGTTCCGGATGAACATGTACCATTTATTTATATGTTGTTTAAATGTCAATTAATTTAATTATACCACTACTTACAAATGTACAAAGCAATATTATCCATATTTTGTATATGTTTATCTCCCGGGTGGCGGGGAATGCTAGGCGTACCATCACTGCAGATGAGCCGAGAAAATAAAGGGAGCAAAGAGATACCTCACTCACATGCATATGCTACGCTTCTGGCAGGACGTGACGATCCTGGGACAAAGTCACACTGGACTGCCTCTCTTCCGGGATAGTACAAACTAGTACATTGTCCATCATATCATTGCCAAATCCTATAGACACGAGTAGGGAAGACTCGATAGTCCTGCAAGACAACTTCCTAAGGGAGACAACTCTGACCAAAAACAACTGCTGCCGTGCAGTTAGGCTGGGGACAGCCAAAGGCTAAGGAGGGCAACCCTACAGAAACGCCTGTTGAAATCGGATGCACTGAGCCACAGGCTTAACAAAATAAAACAGTGCAACGTAAACATCGCTGTAAATAGCGTACGAAGAAGAAGTATTTGTTTATAATGAACTTGTCATTTAAAAAGCTGGATTTACTACATGTATGTATTCTACTCTACCATTGCTTTAAATAGCTCTATCATTTCTGTGTCTTGTGTGAAGATTACGGTTCTCTGTCTTTGAAATTAAATGGTATATGAATTTATTTACTAACACCACCCAGTTCTGCTAGTACTGCTCCCTATAACATCATCTTGGATGACGAAACTGCAGTAGATGAATCAGGAATACACAGACTACAGTGCTTTGAAATCAAACTAAGGTCGACGGGAATGGAACGTTCAAATGGACGGAGCAGAAGTGTGTTCAACCAGCGAGCTAAAACAAACATCCCATATCCCACCATGGAAAAAAGCCAAGTCCCCTGAGATAGTAGAAACCATAGAGGGAATAGGGAAAAAAGGAACTCAGACAGATTCAGAAAGGACATCTATCACAGAAGAATATCTTAGGAGAGTATACCCACCAGAAATATAGATAGACGTATATGCAGATGTCTCATCTAACAAAGCCACATCCAATGGAGGTGGAGGGGTCTATTACAAACTAAGGAATGGAGAACACAAAAACTCGAGTATCAACAACGAGAACATATTCCAATAATTTCCGTGCAGAAGCAGAGGCATTGAAGGCCGCAGCTGAGTTTGTAACCCAAGATAAAGATATCCACAAAGAAAACATAGTATTCCTGACTGATGCCGCGTCAGTAACAGCAGCGCTAAAACAACACAAAGATGAAGATCTCGAGCAATGTATGTTATCACTGACACAGCTCTCAGCAGAACACCCAAGGTAGGTCATACAGTGGATCCCATCCCACTGCAAAATTGAAGGCAATGAAGCTGCAGACAAACTAGTAAAGAGTGGAGGAGGATCTCCACAAACAGACCTATCACATATAATGAGGCCAAGACGACAAATAAAGCCAACTTCTGGGTAAAGTGGGCTGATCAACACCCCGACATCCCAAAAGAAGACAGCTAATATAACTTAACTAGAGAAGAGCAAGTCACCATCTTCATACTGAGAACTGGGCATAACAGACTCAATGGTCATCTTTACAACAAAATGAGGACTGGGACTGGTGACAGGTGCCCATGTGGGGACCATATCATGATCGTGGAACACATCCTGCAAAGCTGCACGCTCACGCAGGAAAAGAGAGAACAATACTGGCCTCGTGAGACAGATATGAGACAGAAGCTGTATGGGAATGAAACAGCCTTACAAACAACGGTGTCCTTTGTAAGAGAAACCGGAACCTTGATCTGAGGATGAACGATGAAGAAGAAGAACCAGAGAGCTACAAGAACCATTACTTTTCACCATCCTTGCTATTCGCTGATTTACTGAGAGAGATTAAGCATCCACGAGTACTTCCGGTGTGAAGTGAAGTCGATTCTTAAGAACTTACCAGTACTGCCCTGTCGTACCATCTTGAAGCAAGAGCGTTACTTCGTTTATCTCGCCATGACAACTAGAACATCATTTTTCATGTCCGTCTATAGTCTGACATGTCTACTTCATATCCGACCGTATTCCAGCTCCTTAATACCTCGTTTATTGTTGACTCTCTTGAAAGAGATTTTACACCTGACTTCGGTGTTGCGAATCCAGTCCCTTCCAGAGACTGGTCAATGTTCTTTGCTCCATTGCCTTTTGAGTATCTCGAAGCCCTTTGCTGGTTTCATACCTCGTAGGAGACTGGTTCACCGTCATTCAAGCAGTAGAAGAAGCTGGACATTGTAGACTTGATCTAATCCAAAAATTATAGACATTGACCACATATTCATCTCCCATATGGTCAAAATAGTTATGCAGGGGATCCCTCGGCACTCAAACACACAAGGCAGACTGACTAGCAAATAAGGATCAAGACAAGAGCAGCCAAACAGCAACAACTTTACAAACAGCCAACATCTCATAAGAACAGCAAGCAAAGAAACTTGGTTGAACAGATGGACCATTAAAAAAAAAAAAACATTCGTTGGTCTTATTTCTCTATTCCCCAAGGCGGTGTGCGATGTACTACGTTTTTATTTAGCGCCTGTCGGCCCAGTACATCCGACTTCGGCATTCATTTTATGTAAGGGTCTGCTTCCTTCTGTATTTTCGAAAGGTTTGCTACCCCGGGATAACGGACGGTGCTAAGATAAGGGAGCAAATCCAGCACCTTTAGATTGTGAGCCGTGTTACTTAACCACTACACCACGTCGTCCCTAGATGGGTCATTTGAAACACGGGGAGGGAGGTCTACAGACATGGCAAACCCCAAATCAAATAATAGCATCAATTAATTCACAAGAAAGGATCAAAGCACCATTCTCCGGCTGAGAACTCAACATATTCCACTTCACAAGTACCTAAACAGAATCCACCAGCAACACACTTCAGAATTCCAGACCCATACGAAACCATTGACCATCATCTCTTTGAGTGCTTGATTCTCAACGTTGTATGGAAAAGTGCTTCTTCCATCCGAGGCCAGATATATATTGAACATTTTGTATTACACTAAACAACTAACGAAGGCGTGCATTGGGTGGAAGGACTAGAGCTCGAATGCTGCTGGATCCGTGACAACAACAACATTAATTGTATCAGGCGATGCGCTGATCTCTAACATGAAAAACAGAAACTCAAACCTAGAAGTTACAACAGACTATGGAAAGGTCGTTCCCGAATGACGTTATATAAAATGTTGTCATTCTCAGAAATGACAGTGTGTTCACTTTACACTCTCCTCTTGCTTGGAGAATACGTTCATTTTACACTGGCTAGGAGAATACGTTCATTTTACACTCTCCTCTTGCTTGGAGAATACGTTCATTTTACACTGGCTAGGAGAATACGTTCATTTTACACTCTCCTCTTTCCATGAGAAAACGTTCACTTTACACTCTCCTGACGCTCTGAGAGTACGTTCACTTTACACTCCTCTCTCTATGAGAGCAGGTTCACTTTGCACTCTCCTCTCTCTATGAGAGAACGTTGCCTTTACACTCTCCTCTCTCTGTTAGAGTACGTTCACTTTACACTCCTCTCTCTATGAGAGTAGGTTCACTTTGCACTCTCCTCTCTCTGTTAGAGTACGTTCACTTTACACTCCTCTCTCTATTATAGAACGTTGACTTTACACTCTCCTCTCTCTGTTAGAGTACGTTCACTTTACACTCCTCTCTCTATGAGAGTAGGTTCACTTTGCACTCTCCTCTCTCTGTTAGAGTACGTTCACTTTACACTCCTCTCTCTATTATAGAACGTTGACTTTACACTCTCCTCTCTCTGTTAGAGTACGTTCACTTTACACTCCTCTCTCTATGAGAGTAGGTTCACTTTGCACTCTCCTCTCTCTGTTAGAGTACGTTCACTTTACACTCCTCTCTCTATTAGAGAACGTTGACTTTACACTCTCCTCTCTCTGTTAGAGTACGTTCACTTTACACTCCTCTCTCTATGAGAGTAGGTTCACTTTACACTCTCCTATCTTTATGAGTGTACGTTCCCTTTACACCCAACCTCTCTCTATGAGAGTATTTTACACTCTCCTCTCTCTGTGTCGCCACGTCGTGTGCTGACTATTTTTGTTTATTTCACCCCCAACAGAAAAAAAAAACATATGTCATACCGGAGATTCGAACCGCGAATGAGTTGATTACTCTTTTGTGCGCCCTGATAAAGTACGTTAAGTGGCAGGTTGTCGTAGCTTTCTTCACATCCCGAGTGAGCTGATGAAAGTGGACCCAGATCCTTCAGGAGGTTGTGCTAGGCTTGACTTCATTTCTATGGGGATCACGTCGATCGTCACTTTGATAGCTGGGCTGCCATGAAAAAAATTCTAAGAAGGACCACTAGTAACCCGACGTGAGGGTCTTGGCCAGTATGTTTTGTCTGATCAGTTATTTTTCTTGATCAAACGTTAATCTTCCTCCCCCTGTATATGAGTACAGAGTTACACTCAACCTCTCTCTTTGTGAGTTCGCCAAACTGTACACTTTCTCTTTGTGTAAAAGCTTGAACACTTTACACCAAACTTCTCTCTTTGTGAGTTGTTCAAACCGAATGCTCTTTTTTCTGTGTTAAACCTTGCACACTTTTCAACCAACATATCTCTATATGCCTTGGGTTGGCTTCGTTCGTTCTCAATCACCCGCTAGCAAACCCTGAAAAGGGATTAAGTTGCAGAATGTAGTCCAGAAAACGGAATGCGTCGTGTCGTAATTTACAGCTTGACTGCGAATTTGCACGTTTCAGTCTGACACATCCGACTTCAGCAGGCATTTTTTGTGGGAACCGGGTTATCCTTCCCTCTTCGATCCCTTCTCCTTAGCCAGTCTGCCCTGTTGCTGCCTATTATCCAGGATCACCGCGTGGAGGTATAGAAGGGTCTTGGCAGCTCTGGTTCGCTGGTCGCTGCAGCTCATGCGCTGCTCAGCATCTTGATCCCCTCTCTATATGAATTAGCCAAACTGTTCACTCTCCTCAGTCTATACAAAAGTGCCCACCTTACACTATGTCCTCTCTATGTCCCTAGCCCACTCTACATTCTATTCTCTCTTCAAGGATCAACCCACCTTACACTTTCCTCTCTATGTCGCTAGCCCACTCTACATTCTATTCTCTCTTCAAGGATCAACCCACCTTACACTTTCCTCTCTACGTCACTAGCCCACTCTACATTCTATTCTCTCTTCAAGGATCAACCCACCTTACACTTTCCTCTCTATGTCACTAGCCCACTCTACATTCTATTCTCTCTTCAAGGATCAACCCACCTTACACTTTCCTCTCTATGTCACTAGCCCACTCTACATTCTATTCTCTCTTCAAGGATCAACCCACCTTACACTTTCCTCTCTATGTCCCTAGCCCACTCTACATTCTATTCTCTCTTCAAGGATCAACCCACCTTACACTTTCCTCTCTATGTCACTAGCCCACTCTACATTCTATTCTCTCTTCAAGGATCAACCCACCTTACACTTTCCTCTCTATGTCACTAGCCCACTCTACATTCTATTCTCTCTTCAAGAATCAACCCACCGTACAGTTTCCTCGCTCTATACGTATCAACCCAATGTACACTGTCCGTACTATGTCAGGAAGTCCACTGTACGCTCTTGTCTCTCTATGCGAGTAAGCTCACTGTCCACTCTGATCTCTCTATGCGAGTAAGCCCACTGTACGCTCATGTCTCTCTGTGCGAGTACGCTCACTGTACGCTCTTCTCTCTCTCTATGCGAGCAAGCCCACTGTACGCTCTTTTCTCTCTCTATGAGTGTAAACCAATGTCCACTCATCTCTCTCTCTCTTAGCGAGTAAGCCCACTGTACGCTCTTTACTGTCTATGCGAGCAAGCCCACTTTACGCTCCCCTCTCTGTTTATATCTGAGATTAATCTCGCTTTTCACTTCCCTCTTTCCTCGAGAGTTGGCCCATTGATAACATCATTTTGAGAGCGTCCAAGCTCTGACCTCTCCAAAATTAAACTCGGCCCACCTCTGACCTCTTCAACATGACAGTCGGCCCACTTTTGACATCTCCATCACGAGCGACGGCCCACCTCTGATGTCTACATAGTGATGGCCCAATTCTGACATCTCCATCATGATAGTCGGCCCAATTCTGACATCTCCATCATGAGAGCCGGCCTACCTGTGATCGTCTCATCATGAGAATCAGCTCACTTCTGACCTCTCTACTATGAGAGTTGGCCCAGTCATCTCTCCATCATGAGAGTCGGCTCTCCTGTCGCCTCTCAACCACGAGAACTTGCCTGCCATATCTCCGTCATGAGATTTTTTCCCGGTAGCCTCTCCATAATAAGATTTGTTTCTCTTAATCTCTCTATCGTGAGATTTATTTCACCATAATCTCTCCATAATGAGATTTATGTCCCCATAATCTCTCCATCATGATATCTATGTCCCCATAATCTCTCCATAATAAGTTTTCTTCCACATAATCTCTCCATCATGAAATTTTTGTCCTCATAATCTCTCCATTATTGGATTTATGTCCCCATAATCTCTCAATCATAATATCTATGTCCCCATAATCTCTCCATAATAAGTTTTCTTCCACATAATCTCTCCATCATGAGATTTATGTCCCCATAATCTCTCCATCATGATATCTATGTCCCCATAATCTCTCCATAATAAGTTTTCTTCCACATAATCTTTCCATCATGAGATTTATTTCCCCATAATCTCTCCATCATGAGATTTATGTCCCCATAATCTCTCCATCATAACATTCTTCCCCTTAATATTTCCACCATGAGATGTTTGTCACCATAATCTTTCCATCATGAGATTTATGTCCCCATAATCTCTCCATCAAGAGATTTATCCCTATAATCTCTCCATCGTGAGATTTTCCCCGTAATCTCTCCATTATGAAGTGTGTCTCATTTTTTAATTGCCTACCATTAGTTTTCGCTTTCCCTTCTGTGTTATGAGAGTTGGTCCATTGTTTCCCTTCTCCGCCGTGATAGTTGCCATACATTTCATCACTCTACCACTAGAGATGACCAACCCGTACACCTCTCCATCATGACAGCTGGCCCACATTTCCCCTTCCCAACACCAGAAAGGACCTACTTTGAATACCTTTAATACCACACTACGATAGTACGCCCACTTTAATTTTCCCAATAACCATACTACTATGCTCATTTCTAAACTCTCCATCATACATCGGTGGGCCAACATTTCACAAAATATTTCAATAAAACAGTTAGCCCACTTTTCACAAACTACGTCATCAGAACGGCGGTCTTTCCCAGACTCAGACAGACAAGTGGATTATCCGAGAGTTTAAAACGGCATCTCCCGTCACACGAACCAATAACACTCTTTGACAGAGTGGCTGTATTGATGGACGGTCTGGAAGACATTTAGCCCACTACTTGCTGAAACACAGACAGGAGTTGAATATCATGGCAATAGATTCGACTGGTCGTAATGAAACCTCTTTGGGTGGAGTAGACATTTCATTACAGCGTAGAGACGAGAGGACTTTCATCTATAGGTCCTAGACATCAAAAACATATCTTCTTATTCTTTTTTCATCATCTTCTTCTTCTTCTTCTTTTTGTTACTTCTTCTTGTTTTTCTTTTTCATCGTAGAGTGATCTTCTTCATCGTCTTCTGCTTCATTTTGTTTTTTCTGAAACTTATTCTGCTGCTGCTACTACAACTACTACTACTACTACTACTACTACTACTACTACTACTACTTCTACTACTACTATTACTACTACTACTACTTCTACTTATACTACTACTACAACTACTACTACGACTACTAGTACTAATACTACTACTTCTACTACTACTCTTAATACTACTAATACTTCTACTACTTCTACTACTTCTACTACTTCTACTACTACTATTACTACTACTACTTCTACCACTACTTCAACTATTACTATTACTACTACTACTGCAACTACTACTACTGCTACTACTACTACCACTACTACCACCGCAATTACCACAACTGCCACTACTACCACTACTACCATCACAGTTAGCACTATCACCACTATTACTACTACTATTACTGCCACTACTACCACTACTACTACTATTACCACTACTAATACTATTGACACTACACACGGTAGCATAAACTGCTAAATGTTTCGCAAAACCCAGGTTTTATCAAGTTGAGGTGAGACAAACTAACCAAAAAACCCCACCTCACGCCAAGATCAGGTGAGACAAACTGACCAAAAACTCCCACGCCAGGGTCAGGTGAGACAAACTGACCAAAACCACCACACCACGCCAGGGACAGGTCAGACAAACTGACCAAGATCACCACGTCATGTCAGGGACAGGTGAAACAAACTTACCAAGACCACCACGACACGCCAGGGACAGGTCAGACAAACTGACCAAGACCACCACGTCTTGTCAGGTACAGATGAGACAAACTGACCAAGACCCCCGCGCCACGTCAAAGTTAGTACTCAATCAGTACTTTGGCACAATCAACACAAAAGAAGACTGCTCCAAGATCCCAGAGGCTATAGTTATTTTTCAAAGAGACATGGACACAACGAAATCAAGATATATCTGCATTTCAGAGGAAAAGGTTCTTAAAAAATTGAAGGCGTTGAAAGGGGGTAAATGTCCAGATCAAATTGCTATTCATCCAAAAATACTGTTGGAAATTAGAGACCAACTAGCAAAACTATTGGTTATATTATATTCTCAATCACTTGCAATATGGAAAGTTCTACGGGATTGGAAAGATGCAAGAGTGATCCCCTTTTTCAGAAAGGTTAAAAATCAGATCTTGCAAATTATAGACCGGTGAGTTTAGCGAGCATAATCTGTAAATTGTTAGAGTCAATAATTAAAAAAAAACATTTTAATGCATTAGACAAGTTTAATCTTATCAGAAATAGTCAGCATGTGTTTACTAGAGGGAGATCGTGCTTACCAAATCTATTATAATTCATGGAGGAGGTTACTAAAATGTTAGATAAAGGGTAGCCAGTAGATGTTATTTATCTAGATTTTGAAAAAGGCCTTTGATAGAGTACCTCAAAAAAGATGATTTAGAAAGTTAAAATCACAAGGAATAGGTGGGGAAGTTGCCAAATGTATTTAAATTTGTTAACATGAAGAAGGCAGAGAGTGGGCATAAATAAGGAGTACTCTGAGTGGTGTGAAGTAAAACGTTGAGTGCCACAGGGCTCGGTTTTGGGACCAATTTTGTTCTTGATATATATAAACGATTTGGACATTGATTTTGAATATATGATTGCAAAATACGATGATGACACAAAACTATGAAGTAGTGTCTCATCTAAAGCAGAAGTGGATATATTGAGGTCGGATTTAGATAAAATTCGAAAATGGTTTGTAAGCTGGCAAATGGAGTTTAATGTAGATAAATGTACAATCATCCCCATGAGTAGATACAATTTGGAACATAATTGCAGAATGTGCGAGAACAATATTCAGACGATTGAAAAGGACCTAAGGGTTATAATAAATCATACGGGGTAAGGTGAGTGAACAAGTCCAGGTAGCAGTGAAAAAGGTAAATGCAATGTTAGGTATGATAACAAGAAATATTAACCATAGGAGCAAGGAAGTGATTGTCAAACAGTATAAACAATTAGTTAGACCTAGATTGGAGTAATTTGTACAGGTGTGGAGTCCTTAACGTAAAGGGGAGATAAACATGCTGGAAAGAATACAAGAAAGATCGACAAAGCTGATAGTGGGATTCCAGAATTACAGCTATGAAGCTTATAGTCTTGAATAGACAAGAATTCGAGGTGACAATTAAGGTTTATAAGATAATCAAAGGAAAGGATAAATTAGACTATAACAAGTTTTTTTTCAAAATACAACCACCTACAAGAACAAAAGAGCGTACCTACAAATTAACGAAATAAAGGTCCACATACTATGATATACTTTTTTTATTCAGAGAGTGGTGAATGCCTGGAATGCATTGCCACAGGAATTGTGGACGCAGGGACAGTTAATGCATTTAAGAATAGATTGGATGCGCATAGCTTTTAGAGCAAGGTAATGCAAATGAAACTGGTTGAATACAGACTCTGCAGAGTCTTCTAAACCAGCATAAAGAGGTTAAGTTAAGTTGAGTTAAGAGATACACTGACAAAGACTACCACACCACGTCAGGGTCAGGTGAGACAAACTGATCAATACCACCACGTCACGGCAGGGACAGGTGAGACAAACTGACAAAGACCACCAGGCCATGTCACAGTCAGCTGAGACCGACTAACCATCACAAACACCTCACACCTCACGTGCTCTTAACAGTGTTGGAGCAACCTGGCCCGCAATCTGTATATTGACACTGCGACCTCTACAGTAGCAAGCCCACCAACAAATATTGTACTGCACAAGCCAACAAGGCCGACATCCAGCATTTCTAGTACATATTGGACAATAAGAAGAGCCTATATAACCGACTCTCAAAGTCACAACGCCATGAGTGTTAAATCAAAACAGGTATTTTATTTGTTTAAACCCGGAAAGCTACGGTTCAACTTTATATCATCTGCTCACTTTATGGTGACTACTCAGATAAGTGGCCTTCATTCCTCAGCTTCATAAATGTTTAATTGCCTACAGGAACGCAGCAATGAAAATGAAAAAGTGAGCCGGCAAACATCCTAGAAAAAAGCAGCTTGCATCCCGAGGATAATCTTCCGATCGTAACGTAGTTGGCGTTTTTGTTATTCACCTAGCGCGGTATCTGACCATACTCATAAATGTATTGTTACACTTGCATCTAACATCAAACTTCCGTTGCCATGGTAACAGTACCAAGAGACGTAACCGTGTCGTTAATAAGGTCCCTGTTGTGTGCCCTTGTTTTCCCATCTTTTTCCCAAGGGGCATCCGCGTGCATGTATTCGAAAATCCCCGTCTCATGGCCGTGACAGATAACTAGGTGGGACAATCCTATGGGGTCTGTAAAGGAATATGGTTGATCTAGTCAATTTTAACGGCTTCCGCATATAGACCACGGCTCTTTAAGTGAGACCATGCGCAATGGACTTTATCCAGTGAAGTTATTAGTGTCCTACGACTCCATAAAATCTAGTTTATATTTTAAGATTTGCATTACTTCCTGTTATTGGGTAAAAAGCAATACTATTTTAAGTTAATGCGAGAAGGGGACGGCGTGGGCTTGTCGTTAAGTGAAACGGCTCACAAACTGAATGTGTTGGGTTCGATCCCCATCACAGCACAGGCCGTTACCTTGGGGAAGCAAACCCTTAGAAAATGGAGGAGGAAGCAGACCCTAATTTAAAATAAATGCCGACGTCTGATTCACTGGGTCGACAGGCGTAAAATAAAAACCACAGTCCGACCCACAGCACCTGTGGGAATTGAAAAATAAGGCAAACGCACGAAAAAAAAAAAGAAACAAATATGGGCGAAGGACTGGCCGAAGTCAAGTTAAAGGGCGATTGACTGAATGAAGTCAAGTTAACAGACGACGGACGACATGAAGTCAAGTTAATGGGTGAATGACTGGATGAAGTCAAGTTATTAGATGACGGCTGCATGAAGTCTAGAAAATGGACGATGGACTGCATGATGTGAAGTTAATGGACGAGGTTCTGCATGATGTGAAGTTAATAGACAAGGGACTGCATGATGTGAAGTTAATAGACAAGGGACTGCATGATGTGAAGTTAATAGACAAGGGACTGCATGATGTGAAGTTAATAGACAAGGGACTGCATGATGTGAAGTTAATAGACAAGGGACTGCATGATGTGAAGTTAATAGACAAGGGACTGCATGATGTGAAGTTAATAGACAAGGGCCTGCATGATGTGAAGTTAATAGACAAGGGACTGCATGATGTGAAGTTAATATACAAGGGACTGCATGATGTGAAGTTAATATACAAGGGACTGCATGATGTGAAGTTAATAGACAAGGGACTCCATGATGTGAAGTTAATAGACAAGGGACTGCATGATGTGAAGTTAATAGACAAGGGACTGCATGATGTGAAGTTAATAGACAAGGGACTGCATGATGTGAAGTTAATAGACAAGGGACTGCATGATGTGAAGTTAATAGACAAGGGACTGCATGATGTGAAGTTAATGGACAAGGGACTGCATGCTGTGAAGTTAATGGACAAGGGACTGCATGATGTGAAGTTAATAGACAAGGGACTGCATGATGTGAAGTTAAAGGGCTATTGACTGGAGGATGTGAAGTTAATAGACAAGGGACTGCATGATGTGAAGTTAATAGACAAGGGACTGCATGATGTGAAGTTAATAGACAAGGGACTGCATGATGTGAAGTTAATAGACAAGGGACTGCATGATGTGAAGTTAATAGACAAGGGACTGCATGATGTGAAGTTAATAGACAAGGGACTGCATGATGTGAAGTTAATAGACAAGGGACTGCATGATGTGAAGTTAAAGGGCGATTGACTGGATGAAGTCAAGTTAACAGACGACGGACTACTTGAAGTCAAGTTAATGGACAAGGGACTGCATGATGTGAAGTTAATAGACAAGGGACTGCATGAAGTCAAGTTAATGGGCGAGGTTCTGCATGATGTGAAGTTAATAGACAAGGGACTGCATGATGTGAAGTTAATAGACAAGGAACTGCATGATGTGAAGTTAATAGACAAGGGACTGCATGATGTGAAGTTAATGGACAAGAGACTGCATGATGTGAAGTTAATGGACAAGAGACTGCATGATGTGAAGTTAATGGACAAGGGACTGCATGCTGTGAAGTTAATAGACAAGGTACTGCATGACGTGAAGTTAATAGACAAGGGACTGCATGATGTGAAGTTAATGGACAAGGGACTGCATGATGTGAAGTTAATAGACAAGGGACTGCATGATGTGAAGTTAATAGAAAAGGGACTGCATGATGTGAAGTTAATAAACAAGGGACTGCATGATGAGAAGTTAATAGACAAGGGACTGCATGATGTGAAGTTAATAGACAAGGGACTGCATGATGTGAAGTTAATAGACAAGGGACTGCATGATGTGAAGTTAATAGACAAGGGACTGCATGATGTGAAGTTAATAGACAAGGGACTGCATGATGTGAAGTTAATAGACAAGGGACTGCATGATGTGAAGTTAATAGACAAGGGACTGCATGATGTGAAGTTAATAGACAAGGGACTGCATGATGTGAAGTTAATAGACAAGGGACTGCATGATGTGAAGTTAATAGACAAGGGACTGCATGATGTGAAGTTAATAGACAAGGGACTGCATGATGTGAAGTTAATAGACAAGGGACTGCATGATGGGAAGTTAATAGACACGGGACTGCATGATGTGAAGTTAATGGACAAGGGACTGCATGATGTGAAGTTAATAGACAAGGGACTGCATGATGTGAAGTTAATAGATAAGGGACTGCTGGATGTGAAGTTAATAAACAAAGGACTGCATGATGTGAAGTTAAAAGACAAGGGACTGCATGATGTGAAGTTAATAGACAAGGGACTGCATGATGTGAAGTTAATAGACAATGGCCTGCATGATGTGAAGTTAATAGACAAGGGACTGCATGATGTGAAGTTAATAGACAAGGGACTGCATGATGTGAAGTTAATAGACAAGGGACTGCATGATGTGAAGTTAATAGACAAGGGACTGCATGATGTGAAGTTAATAGACAAGGGACTGCATGATGTGAAGTTAATAGACAAGGGACTGCATGATGTGAAGTTAATAGACAAGGGACTGCATGATGTGAAGTTAATAGACAAGGGACTGCATGATGTGAAGTTAATAGACAAGGGACTGCATGATGTGAAGTTAATAGACAAGGGACTGCATGATGTGAAGTTAATAGACAAGGGACTGCATGATGGGAAGTTAATAGACACGGGACTGCATGATGTGAAGTTAATAGACAAGGGACTGCATGATGTGAAGTTAAAAGACAAGGGACTGCATGACGTGAAGTTAATAGACACGGGACTGCATGATGTGAAGTTAATAGACAATGGCCTGCATGATGTGAAGTTAATAGACAAGGGACTGCATGATGTGAAGTTAATAGACAAGGGACTGCATGATGTGAAGTTAATATACAAGGGACTGCATGATGTGAAGTTAATAGACAAGGGACTGCATGATGTGAAGTTAATAGACAAGGGACTGCATGATGTGAAGTTAATAGACAAGGGACTGAATGATGTGAAGTTAATAGACAAGGGACTGCATGATGTGAAGTTAATAGACAAGGGACTGCATGATGTGAAGTTAATAGACAAGGGCCTGCATGATGTGAAGTTAATAGACAAGGGACTGCATGATGTGAAGTTAATATACAAGGGACTGCATGATGTGAAGTTAATAGACAAGGGACTGCATGATGTGAAGTTAATAGATAAGGGACTGCTGGATGTGAAGTTAATAAACAAAGGACTGCATGATGTGAAGTTAATAGACAAGGGACTGCATGATGTGAAGTTAATAGACAAGGGACTGCATGATGACAAGTTAATAAACAAGGGACTGCATGATGTGAAGTTAATAGACAAGGGACTGCATGATGTGAAGTTAATAGACAAGGGACTGCATGATGTGAAGTTAATAGACAAGGGACTGCATGATGTGAAGTTAATAGACAAGGGACTGCATGATGTGAAGTTAAAAGACAAGGGACTGCATGATGTGAAGTTAATAGACAAGGGACTGCATGATGTGAAGTTAATAGACAATGGCCTGCATGATGTGAAGTTAATAGACAAGGGACTGCATGATGTGAAGTTAATAGACAAGGGACTGCATGATGTGAAGTTAATAAACAAGGGACTGCATGATGTGAAGTTAATAGACAAGGGACTGCATGATGTGAAGTTAATAGACAAGGGACTGCATGATGTGAAGTTAATAGACAAGGGACTGCATGATGTGAAGTTAATAGACAAGGGACTGCATGATGTGAAGTTAATAGACAAGGGACTGCATGATGTGAAGTTAATAGACAAGGGACTGCATGATGTGAAGTTAATAGACAAGGGACTGCATGATGTGAAGTTAATAGACAAGGGACTGCATGATGTGAAGTTAATAGACAAGGGACTGCATGATGTGAAGTTAATAGACAAGGGACTGCATGATGTGAAGTTAATAGACAAGGGACTGCATGATGTGAAGTTAATAGACAAGGGACTGCATGATGGGAAGTTAATAGACACGGGACTGCATGATGTGAAGTTAATAGACAAGGGACTGCATGATGTGAAGTTAAAAGACAAGGGACTGCATGATGTGAAGTTAATAGACAAGGGACTGCATGATGTGAAGTTAATAGACAATGGCCTGCATGATGTGAAGTTAATAGACAAGGGACTGCATGATGTGAAGTTAATAGACAAGGGACTGCATGATGTGAAGTTAATATACAAGGGACTGCATGATGTGAAGTTAATAGACAAGGGACTGCATGATGTGAAGTTAATAGACAAGGGACTGCATGATGTGAAGTTAATAGACAAGGGACTGCATGATGTGAAGTTAATAGACAAGGGACTGCATGATGTGAAGTTAATAGACAAGGGACTGCATGATGTGAAGTTAATAGACAAGGGCCTGCATGATGTGAAGTTAATAGACAAGGGACTGCATGATGTGAAGTTAATATACAAGGGACTGCATGATGTGAAGTTAATATACAAGGGACTGCATGATGTGAAGTTAATAGACAAGGGACTGCATGATGTGAAGTTAATAGACAAGGGACTGCATGATGTGAAGTTAATAGACAAGGGACTGCATGATGTGAAGTTAATAGACAAGGGACTGCATGATGTGAAGTTAATAGACAAGGGACTGCATGATGTGAAGTTAATAGACAAGGGACTGCATGATGTGAAGTTAATAGACAAGGGACTGCATGATGTGAAGTTAATAGACAAGGGACTGCATAATGTGAAGTTAATAGACAAGGGACTGCATGATGTGAAGTTAATAGACAAGGGACTGCATGATGTGAAGTTAATAGACAAGGGACTGCATGATGGGAAGTTAATAGACACGGGACTGCATGATGTGAAGTTAATGGACAAGGGACTGCATGATGTGAAGTTAATAGACAAGGGACTGCATGATGTGAAGTTAATAGACAAGGGACTGCAGGATGTGAAGTTAATAAACAAAGGACTGCATGATGTGAAGTTAATAGACAAGGGACTGCATGATGTGAAGTTAATAGACAAGGGACTGCATGATGTGAAGTTAATAGACAAGGGACTGCATGATGTGAAGTTAATAGACAAGGGACTGCATGATGTGAAGTTAATAGACAAGGGACTGCATGATGTGAAGTTAATAGACAAGGGACTGCATGATGTGAAGTTAATAGACAAGGGACTGCATGATGTGAAGTTAAAAGACAAGGGACTGCATGATGTGAAGTTAATAGACAAGGGACTGCATGATGTGAAGTTAATAGACAATGGCCTGCATGATGTGAAGTTAATAGACAAGGGACTGCATGATGTGAAGTTAATAGACAAGGGACTGCATGATGTGAAGTTAATATACAAGGGACTGCATGATGTGAAGTTAATAGACAAGGGACTGCATGATGTGAAGTTAATAGACAAGGGACTGCATGATGTGAAGTTAATAGACAAGGGACTGCATGATGTGAAGTTAATAGACAAGGGACTGCATGATGTGAAGTTAATAGACAAGGGACTGCATGATGTGAAGTTAATAGACAAGGGCCTGCATGATGTGAAGTTAATAGACAAGGGACTGCATGATGTGAAGTTAATAGACAAGGGACTGCATGATGTGAAGTTAAAAGACAAGGGACTGCATGATGTGAAGTTAATAGACAAGGGACTGCATGATGTGAAGTTAATAGACAATGGCCTGCATGATGTGAAGTTAATAGACAAGGGACTGCATGATGTGAAGTTAATAGACAAGGGACTGCATGATGTGAAGTTAATATACAAGGGACTGCATGATGTGAAGTTAATAAACAAGGGACTGCATGATGTGAAGTTAATAGACAAGGGACTGCATGATGTGAAGTTAATAGACAAGGGACTGCATGATGTGAAGTTAAAAGACAAGGGACTGCATGATGTGAAGTTAATAGACAAGGGACTGCATGATGTGAAGTTAATAGACAAGGGCCTGCATGATGTGAAGTTAATAGACAAGGGACTGCATGATGTGAAGTTAATATACAAGGGACTGCATGATGTGAAGTTAATATACAAGGGACTGCATGATGTGAAGTTAATAGACAAGGGACTGCATGATGTGAAGTTAATAGACAAGGGACTGCATGATGTGAAGTTAATAGACAAGGGACTGCATGATGTGAAGTTAATAGACAAGGGACTGCATGATGTGAAGTTAATAGACAAGGGACTGCATGATGTGAAGTTAATAGACAAGGGACTGCATGATGTGAAGTTAATGGACAAGGGACTGCATGCTGTGAAGTTAATGGACAAGGGACTGCATGATGTGAAGTTAATAGACAAGGGACTGCATGATGTGAAGTTAAAGGGCTATTGACTGGATGATGTGAAGTTAATAGACAAGGGACTGCATGATGTGAAGTTAATAGACAAGGGACTGCATGATGTGAAGTTAATAGACAAGGGACTGCATGATGTGAAGTTAATAGACAAGGGACTGCATGATGTGAAGTTAATAGACAAGGGCCTGCATGATGTGAAGTTAATAGACAAGGGACTGCATGATGTGAAGTTAATATACAAGGGACTGCATGATGTGAAGTTAATATACAAGGGACTGCATGATGTGAAGTTAATAGACAAGGGACTCCATGATGTGAAGTTAATAGACAAGGGACTGCATGATGTGAAGTTAATAGACAAGGGACTGCATGATGTGAAGTTAATAGACAAGGGACTGCATGATGTGAAGTTAATAGACAAGGGACTGCATGATGTGAAGTTAATAGACAAGGGACTGCATGATGTGAAGTTAATGGACAAGGGACTGCATGCTGTGAAGTTAATGGACAAGGGACTGCATGATGTGAAGTTAATAGACAAGGGACTGCATGATGTGAAGTTAAAGGGCTATTGACTGGATGATGTGAAGTTAATAGACAAGGGACTGCATGATGTGAAGTTAATAGACAAGGGACTGCATGATGTGAAGTTAATAGACAAGGGACTGCATGATGTGAAGTTAATAGACAAGGGACTGCATGATGTGAAGTTAATAGACAAGGGACTGCATGATGTGAAGTTAATAGACAAGGGACTGCATGATGTGAAGTTAATAGACAAGGGACTGCATGATGTGAAGTTAAAGGGCGATTGACTGGATGAAGTCAAGTTAACAGACGACGGACTACTTGAAGTCAAGTTAATGGACAAGGGACTGCATGATGTGAAGTTAATAGACAAAGGACTGCATGAAGTCAAGTTAATGGGCGAGGTTCTGCATGATGTGAAGTTAATAGACAAGGGACTGCATGATGTGAAGTTAATAGACAAGGAACTGCATGATGTGAAGTTAATAGACAAGGGACTGCATGATGTGAAGTTAATGGACAAGAGACTGCATGATGTGAAGTTAATGGACAAGAGACTGCATGATGTGAAGTTAATGGACAAGGGACTGCATGCTGTGAAGTTAATAGACAAGGTACTGCATGACGTGAAGTTAATAGACAAGGGACTGCATGATGTGAAGTTAATGGACAAGGGACTGCATGATGTGAAGTTAATAGACAAGGGACTGCATGATGTGAAGTTAATAGAAAAGGGACTGCATGATGTGAAGTTAATAAACAAGGGACTGCATGATGAGAAGTTAATAGACAAGGGACTGCATGATGTGAAGTTAATAGACAAGGGACTGCATGATGTGAAGTTAATAGACAAGGGACTGCATGATGTGAAGTTAATAGACAAGGGACTGCATGATGTGAAGTTAATAGACAAGGGACTGCATGATGTGAAGTTAATAGACAAGGGACTGCATGATGTGAAGTTAATAGACAAGGGACTGCATGATGTGAAGTTAATAGACAAGGGACTGCATGATGTGAAGTTAATAGACAAGGGACTGCATGATGTGAAGTTAATAGACAAGGGACTGCATGATGTGAAGTTAATAGACAAGGGACTGCATGATGTGAAGTTAATAGACAAGGGACTGCATGATGGGAAGTTAATAGACACGGGACTGCATGATGTGAAGTTAATGGACAAGGGACTGCATGATGTGAAGTTAATAGACAAGGGACTGCATGATGTGAAGTTAATAGATAAGGGACTGCTGGATGTGAAGTTAATAAACAAAGGACTGCATGATGTGAAGTTAAAAGACAAGGGACTGCATGATGTGAAGTTAATAGACAAGGGACTGCATGATGTGAAGTTAATAGACAATGGCCTGCATGATGTGAAGTTAATAGACAAGGGACTGCATGATGTGAAGTTAATAGACAAGGGACTGCATGATGTGAAGTTAATAGACAAGGGACTGCATGATGTGAAGTTAATAGACAAGGGACTGCATGATGTGAAGTTAATAGACAAGGGACTGCATGATGTGAAGTTAATAGACAAGGGACTGCATGATGTGAAGTTAATAGACAAGGGACTGCATGATGTGAAGTTAATAGACAAGGGACTGCATGATGTGAAGTTAATAGACAAGGGACTGCATGATGTGAAGTTAATAGACAAGGGACTGCATGATGTGAAGTTAATAGACAAGGGACTGCATGATGGGAAGTTAATAGACACGGGACTGCATGATGTGAAGTTAATAGACAAGGGACTGCATGATGTGAAGTTAAAAGACAAGGGACTGCATGACGTGAAGTTAATAGACACGGGACTGCATGATGTGAAGTTAATAGACAATGGCCTGCATGATGTGAAGTTAATAGACAAGGGACTGCATGATGTGAAGTTAATAGACAAGGGACTGCATGATGTGAAGTTAATATACAAGGGACTGCATGATGTGAAGTTAATAGACAAGGGACTGCATGATGTGAAGTTAATAGACAAGGGACTGCATGATGTGAAGTTAATAGACAAGGGACTGAATGATGTGAAGTTAATAGACAAGGGACTGCATGATGTGAAGTTAATAGACAAGGGACTGCATGATGTGAAGTTAATAGACAAGGGCCTGCATGATGTGAAGTTAATAGACAAGGGACTGCATGATGTGAAGTTAATATACAAGGGACTGCATGATGTGAAGTTAATAGACAAGGGACTGCATGATGTGAAGTTAATAGATAAGGGACTGCTGGATGTGAAGTTAATAAACAAAGGACTGCATGATGTGAAGTTAATAGACAAGGGACTGCATGATGTGAAGTTAATAGACAAGGGACTGCATGATGACAAGTTAATAAACAAGGGACTGCATGATGTGAAGTTAATAGACAAGGGACTGCATGATGTGAAGTTAATAGACAAGGGACTGCATGATGTGAAGTTAATAGACAAGGGACTGCATGATGTGAAGTTAATAGACAAGGGACTGCATGATGTGAAGTTAAAAGACAAGGGACTGCATGATGTGAAGTTAATAGACAAGGGACTGCATGATGTGAAGTTAATAGACAATGGCCTGCATGATGTGAAGTTAATAGACAAGGGACTGCATGATGTGAAGTTAATAGACAAGGGACTGCATGATGTGAAGTTAATAAACAAGGGACTGCATGATGTGAAGTTAATAGACAAGGGACTGCATGATGTGAAGTTAATAGACAAGGGACTGCATGATGTGAAGTTAATAGACAAGGGACTGCATGATGTGAAGTTAATAGACAAGGGACTGCATGATGTGAAGTTAATAGACAAGGGACTGCATGATGTGAAGTTAATAGACAAGGGACTGCATGATGTGAAGTTAATAGACAAGGGACTGCATGATGTGAAGTTAATAGACAAGGGACTGCATGATGTGAAGTTAATAGACAAGGGACTGCATGATGTGAAGTTAATAGACAAGGGACTGCATGATGTGAAGTTAATAGACAAGGGACTGCATGATGTGAAGTTAATAGACAAGGGACTGCATGATGGGAAGTTAATAGACACGGGACTGCATGATGTGAAGTTAATAGACAAGGGACTGCATGATGTGAAGTTAAAAGACAAGGGACTGCATGATGTGAAGTTAATAGACAAGGGACTGCATGATGTGAAGTTAATAGACAATGGCCTGCATGATGTGAAGTTAATAGACAAGGGACTGCATGATGTGAAGTTAATAGACAAGGGACTGCATGATGTGAAGTTAATATACAAGGGACTGCATGATGTGAAGTTAATAGACAAGGGACTGCATGATGTGAAGTTAATAGACAAGGGACTGCATGATGTGAAGTTAATAGACAAGGGACTGCATGATGTGAAGTTAATAGACAAGGGACTGCATGATGTGAAGTTAATAGACAAGGGACTGCATGATGTGAAGTTAATAGACAAGGGCCTGCATGATGTGAAGTTAATAGACAAGGGACTGCATGATGTGAAGTTAATATACAAGGGACTGCATGATGTGAAGTTAATATACAAGGGGACTGCATGATGTGAAGTTAATAGACAAGGGACTGCATGATGTGAAGTTAATAGACAAGGGACTGCATGATGTGAAGTTAATAGACAAGGGACTGCATGATGTGAAGTTAATAGACAAGGGACTGCATGATGTGAAGTTAATAGACAAGGGACTGCATGATGTGAAGTTAATAGACAAGGGACTGCATGATGTGAAGTTAATAGACAAGGGACTGCATGATGTGAAGTTAATAGACAAGGGACTGCATAATGTGAAGTTAATAGACAAGGGACTGCATGATGTGAAGTTAATAGACAAGGGACTGCATGATGTGAAGTTAATAGACAAGGGACTGCATGATGGGAAGTTAATAGACACGGGACTGCATGATGTGAAGTTAATGGACAAGGGACTGCATGATGTGAAGTTAATAGACAAGGGACTGCATGATGTGAAGTTAATAGACAAGGGACTGCAGGATGTGAAGTTAATAAACAAAGGACTGCATGATGTGAAGTTAATAGACAAGGGACTGCATGATGTGAAGTTAATAGACAAGGGACTGCATGATGTGAAGTTAAAGACAAGGGACTGCATGATGTGAAGTTAATAGACAAGGGACTGCATGATGTGAAGTTAATAGACAAGGGACTGCATGATGTGAAGTTAATAGACAAGGGACTGCATGATGTGAAGTTAATAGACAAGGGACTGCATGATGTGAAGTTAAAAGACAAGGGACTGCATGATGTGAAGTTAATAGACAAGGGACTGCATGATGTGAAGTTAATAGACAATGGCCTGCATGATGTGAAGTTAATAGACAAGGGACTGCATGATGTGAAGTTAATAGACAAGGGACTGCATGATGTGAAGTTAATATACAAGGGACTGCATGATGTGAAGTTAATAGACAAGGGACTGCATGATGTGAAGTTAATAGACAAGGGACTGCATGATGTGAAGTTAATAGACAAGGGACTGCATGATGTGAAGTTAATAGACAAGGGACTGCATGATGTGAAGTTAATAGACAAGGGACTGCATGATGTGAAGTTAATAGACAAGGGCCTGCATGATGTGAAGTTAATAGACAAGGGACTGCATGATGTGAAGTTAATAGACAAGGGACTGCATGATGTGAAGTTAAAAGACAAGGGACTGCATGATGTGAAGTTAATAGACAAGGGACTGCATGATGTGAAGTTAATAGACAATGGCCTGCATGATGTGAAGTTAATAGACAAGGGACTGCATGATGTGAAGTTAATAGACAAGGGACTGCATGATGTGAAGTTAATATACAAGGGACTGCATGATGTGAAGTTAATAAACAAGGGACTGCATGATGTGAAGTTAATAGACAAGGGACTGCATGATGTGAAGTTAATAGACAAGGGACTGCATGATGTGAAGTTAAAAGACAAGGGACTGCATGATGTGAAGTTAATAGACAAGGGACTGCATGATGTGAAGTTAATAGACAAGGGCCTGCATGATGTGAAGTTAATAGACAAGGGACTGGATGATGTGAAGTTAATATACAAGGGACTGCATGATGTGAAGTTAATATACAAGGGACTGCATGATGTGAAGTTAATAGACAAGGGACTGCATGATGTGAAGTTAATAGACAAGGGACTGCATGATGTGAAGTTAATAGACAAGGGACTGCATGATGTGAAGTTAATAGACAAGGGACTGCATGATGTGAAGTTAATAGACAAGGGACTGCATGATGTGAAGTTAATAGACAAGGGACTGCATGATGTGAAGTTAATGGACAAGGGACTGCATGCTGTGAAGTTAATGGACAAGGGACTGCATGATGTGAAGTTAATAGACAAGGGACTGCATGATGTGAAGTTAAAGGGCTATTGACTGGATGATGTGAAGTTAATAGACAAGGGACTGCATGATGTGAAGTTAATAGACAAGGGACTGCATGATGTGAAGTTAATAGACAAGGGACTGCATGATGTGAAGTTAATAGACAAGGGACTGCATGATGTGAAGTTAATAGACAAGGGCCTGCATGATGTGAAGTTAATAGACAAGGGACTGCATGATGTGAAGTTAATATACAAGGGACTGCATGATGTGAAGTTAATATACAAGGGACTGCATGATGTGAAGTTAATAGACAAGGGACTGCATGATGTGAAGTTAATAGACAAGGGACTGCATGATGTGAAGTTAATAGACAAGGGACTGCATGATGTGAAGTTAATAGACAAGGGACTGCATGATGTGAAGTTAATAGACAAGGGACTGCATGATGTGAAGTTAATAGACAAGGGACTGCATGATGTGAAGTTAATGGACAAGGGACTGCATGCTGTGAAGTTAATGGACAAGGGACTGCATGCTGTGAGGTTAATGGACAAGGGACTGCATGATGTGAAGTTAATAGACAAGGGACTGCATG
Source organism: Ariolimax columbianus (assembly GCA_036924085.1). Taxonomy (NCBI): domain Eukaryota; kingdom Metazoa; phylum Mollusca; class Gastropoda; order Stylommatophora; family Arionidae; genus Ariolimax; species Ariolimax columbianus. The sequence continues at coordinate 71,549,488 of JAVGWX010000002.1, forward strand.
ATGTGAAGTTAAAGGGCTATTGACTGGATGATGTGAAGTTAATAGACAAGGGACTGCATGATGTGAAGTTAATAGACAAGGGACTGCATGATGTGAAGTTAATAGACACGGGACTGCATGATGTGAAGTTAATAGACAAGGGACTGCATGATGTGAAGTTAATAGACAAGGGACTGCATGATGTGAAGTTAATAGACAAGGGACTGCATGATGTGAAGTTAATAGACAAGGGACTGCATGATGTGAAGTTAATAGACAAGGGACTGCATGATGTGAAGTTAATAGACAAGGGACTGCATGATGTGAAGTTAAAGGGCGATTGACTGGATGAAGTCAAGTTAACAGACGACGGACTACTTGAAGTCAAGTTAATGGACAAGGGACTGCATGATGTGAAGTTAATAGACAAGGGACTGCATGAAGTCAAGTTAATGGGCGAGGATCTGCATGATGTGAAGTTAATAGACAAGGGACTGCATGATGTGAAGTTAATAGACAAGGGACTGCATGATGTGAAGTTAATAGACAAGGGACTGCATGATGTGAAGTTAATGGACAAGAGACTGCATGATGTGAAGTTAATGGACAAGAGACTGCATGATGTGAAGTTAATGGACAAGGGACTGCATGCTGTGAAGTTAATAGACAAGGTACTGCATGATGTGAAGTTAATAGACAAGGGACTGCATGATGTGAAGTTAATGGACAAGGGACTGCATGATGTGAAGTTAATAGACAAAGGACTGCATGATGTGAAGTTAATAGAAAAGGGACTGCATGATGTGAAGTTAATAAACAAGGGACTGCATGATGTGAAGTTAATAGACAAGGGACTGCATGATGTGAAGTTAATAGACAAGGGACTGCATGATGTGAAGTTAATAGACAAGGGACTGCATGATGTGAAGTTAATAGACAAGGGACTGCATGATGTGAAGTTAATAGACAAGGGACTGCATGATGTGAAGTTAATAGACAAGGGACTGCATGATGTGAAGTTAATAGACAAGGGACTGCATGATGTGAAGTTAATAGACAAGGGACTGCATGATGTGAAGTTAATAGACAAGGGACTGCATGATGTGAAGTTAATAGACAAGGGACTGCATGATGTGAAGTTAATAGACAAGGGACTGCATGATGGGAAGTTAATAGACACGGGACTGCATGATGTGAAGTTAATGGACAAGGGACTGCATGATGTGAAGTTAATAGACAAGGGACTGCATGATGTGAAGTTAATAGACAAGGGACTGCAGGATGTGAAGTTAATAAACAAAGGACTGCATGATGTGAAGTTAATAGACAAGGGACTGCATGATGTGAAGTTAATAGACAAGGGACTGCATGATGTGAAGTTAATAGACAAGGGACTGCATGATGTGAAGTTAATAGACAAGGGACTGCATGATGTGAAGTTAATAGACAAGGGATTGCATGATAGAAGTTAATAGACAAGGGACTGCATGATGTGAAGTTAATAGACAAGAGACTGCATGATATGAAGTTAAAAGACAAGGGACTGCATGATGTGAAGTTAATAGACAAGGGACTGCATGATGTGAAGTTAATAGACAATGGCCTGCATGATGTGAAGTTAATAGACAAGGGACTGCATGATGTGAAGTTAATAGACAAGGGACTGCATGATGTGAAGTTAATAAACAAGGGACTGCATGATTTGAAGTTAATAGACAAGGGACTGCATGATGTGAAGTTAATAGACAAGGGACTGCATGATGTGAAGTTAATAGACAAGGGACTGCATGATGTGAAGTTAATAGACAAGGGACTGCATGATGTGAAGTTAATAGACAAGGGACTGCATATGTGAAGTTAATAGACAAGGGACTGCATGATGTGAAGTTAATAGACAAGGGACTGCATGATGTGAAGTTAATAGACAAGGGACTGCATGATGTGAAGTTAATAGACAAGGGACTGCATGATGTGAAGTTAATAGACAAGGGACTGCATGATGTGAAGTTAATAGACAAGGGACTGCATGATGTGAAGTTAATAGACAAGGGACTGCATGATGGGAAGTTAATAGACACGGGACTGCATGATGTGAAGTTAATGGACAAGGGACTGCATGATGTGAAGTTAATAGACAAGGGACTGCATGATGTGAAGTTAATAGACAAGGGACTGCAGGATGTGAAGTTAATAAACAAAGGAATGCATGATGTGAAGTTAATAGACAAGGGACTGCATGATGTGAAGTTAATAGACAAGGGACTGCATGATGTGAAGTTAATAGACAAGGGACTGCATGATGTGAAGTTAATAGACAAGGGACTGCATGATGTGAAGTTAATAGACAAGGGACTGCATGATGTGAAGTTAATAGACAAGGGACTGCATGATGTGAAGTTAATAGACAAGGGACTGCATGATGTGAAGTTAAAAGACAAGGGACTGCATGATGTGAAGTTAATAGACAAGGGACTGCATGATGTGAAGTTAATAGACAATGGCCTGCATGATGTGAAGTTAATAGACAAGGGACTGCATGATGTGAAGTTAATAGACAAGGGACTGCATGATGTGAAGTTAATATACAAGGGACTGCATGATGTGAAGTTAATAGACAAGGGACTGCATGATGTGAAGTTAATAGACAAGGGACTGCATGATGTGAAGTTAATAGACAAGGGACTGCATGATGTGAAGTTAATAGACAAGGGACTGCATGATGTGAAGTTAATAGACAAGGGACTGCATGATGTGAAGTTAATAGACAAGGGCCTGCATGATGTGAAGTTAATAGACAAGGGACTGCATGATGTGAAGTTAATATACAAGGGACTGCATGATGTGAAGTTAATATACAAGGGACTGCATGATGTGAAGTTAATAGACAAGGGACTGCATGATGTGAAGTTAATAGACAAGGGACTGCATGATGTGAAGTTAATAGACAAGGGACTGCATGATGTGAAGTTAATAGACAAGGGACTGCATGATGTGAAGTTAATAGACAAGGGACTGCATGATGTGAAGTTAATAGACAAGGGACTGCATGATGTGAAGTTAATGGACAAGGGACTGCATGCTGTGAAGTTAATGGACAAGGGACTGCATGATGTGAAGTTAATAGACAAGGGACTGCATGATGTGAAGTTAATAGACAATGGCCTGCATGATGTGAAGTTAATAGACAAGGGACTGCATGATGTGAAGTTAATAGACAAGGGACTGCATGATGTGAAGTTAATAGACAAGGGACTGCATGATGTGAAGTTAATAGACAAGGGACTGCATTATGTGAAGTTAATAGACAAGGGACTGCATGATGTGAAGTTAATAGACAAGGGACTGCATGATGTGAAGTTAATAGACAAGGGACTGCATGATGTGAAGTTAATAGACAAGGGACTGCATGAAGTTAAGTTAATAGACAAGGGACTGCATGATGTGAAGTTAATAGACAAGGGACTGCATGATGTGAAGTTAAAGGCGATTGACTGGATGAAGTCAAGTTAACAGACGACGGACTACTTGAAGTCAAGTTAATGGACAAGGGACTGCATGATGTGAAGTTAATAGACAAGGGACTGCATGAAGTCAAGTTAATGGGCGAGGTTCTGCATGAAGTGAAGTTAATGGGCGAGGTTCTGCATGAAGTGAAGTTAATGGGCGAGGTTCTGCATGAAGTCAAGTTAATGGGCCAATGACTGAATGAACTCAATTTAATTCATTAAATGTTACAATGACTTATTGACCTAATGGCCGCTTGAAGTCAGTATATTGTCGTCATTGAACTTCGTACAACTGGACTGTCCTTCTTTTGCACGCTATGTCGATTGGTTGTGATTGTGTGCATCTCTTCTTGGTTGCTCTGAACAAACAGTTCTCGGCTGATGATTACATTCGGCCAGAATATTCTTTGAAGTTGTTTTACATGTTGTGTGCAAGGATGTCAATTTTAGCATCTATTTTCCTGTTTCTATCTAACTACTCTTCACAGGCACTGCAAATAAAGATTAATAACGTGGTACTTGAATTAGCTCAGGCACAAGGACATCTTGGCAAAAATGAGGATAAAGCAGTCGTTCTTTATCGTGGATGCCATGAGAAGAGGCAGGTTGCGACAGACGTATGACAACGGGCAGAATCGCTGGTAAAAGAGACAGAGGGAGGAAAAAAAGAAAATATTGGACAACTTGAAGGAATGGCATGGGAGACGATCAACAGCGAACCTGATAAAGTCCGCATGTGATAAGGAGAGTTGGAGATCCATGATCGTCAATGCCAACCGGCAGAGCACTTGATGATGATGACACACTACAATGAACAAATATATGAATTAATATTTTTGTAAATCAATGAATCTCATAGATTCTTGTTCTAATTCTTTTTTTTTCTTTTTCTTCTTCTTCTTCTTCTTATTTTTCTTCTGCTGAAACCATATTCTTTCAATTTTTCCAAATCATTTGTTCTTTCTTATTTTTATTTGTCTTCTTTTCTTCTTCTTTTTTTTTCTTCTTGCTCTTTTTGTCTTTTTGAATTTGTTCTTTTTTTTTTTCATGCTTTGTCTGTGTATGATTTCAAATTCGTTCTTCTACTTCTTTGTCATTCTCTGATTTGCAGCATCATCATGCAAAACAGTTGCTTTTGAGATATTCATTACAAATGCTTAAATACGTGTGTCGGCGCTCTTCCCACTCTTCCCACCTCAACCACCCCCACCACCATCACTATCACCCCAATCCCTTCCACCCCATCAGCATCACCACCACTCCCACCACCATCACTACCGCCATTAGCACCACCACCACCACCCGCACCATCATCACCCCCACCTTGTTCATTATGCAATCCTGTCACTATTAATTATCCATCTACGAAAACTTCCGGCTGTCACTTGTACATTACACGCCATGTGCCTAAACGATTAGGCTACTGGCCTCATGCTCAGGGAAGCACGGGTTCGAACCTCTTTCTACGTATTTGTCTACCTGAGATGAAATAAAAACCTTGGAAGCACATTGCTCGTCGATTGTCGGGACACGTCATCAACAAACCTATCCTCTTCAATTACTTTCTCCCTCTCTCTTCCTTCCCTTCTCTGTCCATCTCCTCCTCCATTCTCCCTTCCGTCTTCTACCACCCCCATCCCTCCTCCCATCGGCCACCGAAATCATTGAGAATATCGCTGTAATACTATTTGTATGTTTTCATGGGAGGATGAAGACGGGGGCGGATGGGGGGGGGGGGGGCGCGGAAAGGGGCGGCGGGGTCGAGGGGTAATATGCGTTTCCTACTTTCTTGTCATGCCACCAATCACATTTCTCTTTTGATACGTCCTAATTGCTCCTCCAAACGAACTTCTTTATCCGTCATTCCTGCAATTTGTCTGGGTGATACATCATTAAGAGACCTTTCGGGAATTGACGACCAAATAAACTAGGCAGTTGACCGTAATTGTTGACCAATGTAATCCTGGAGCGAGGTGTATTTAGAGACAGACGGGGCGTTATGATGCGGGAGAGTTCTGGTTTGGCTATATTAGGAGTCCTGGACTTCATGGGTTTAATCTATTTTGCGAGGATTTTGAAAGGGAGGTGCCCCACAAAGAAGAGGATAGAAGTAGAGAAGAAGAAGAAAATAAATGATAGAAAATTGAGGGAAGAAAAGCTTGCTAAGGAAAATAAGAAACATAATTTCAAGAGCAAGACATCAAAGAGGAAGAAGAAGAAGAGAAGAACAGGAAGAAAAAGATAAGAAGAAGAATAGGAAGGAGAGGAAGAAGGAGGAGGAGGAGGAGGAGGAAGATTAGGAGGAGTATGAGAAACAGAAGAAGAAGAAGAAGAAGAAGAAGAAGAAGAAGACGAAGACGAAGAAGAAGAAGAAGAAGTAGGACAGGAAACATAAGAAATACAAGAAAAGAAAATAAAGAAGTAGATGTAGAAGATGTAAGGAATAAGTACAAGAAGAAAAAAAAAGAGATGTGCAAAAGTAAGAAAAGGAAAAGGAGTAAGAAAAGTAAATAAAGAAAACAAGAAGAAAATACAGAAGAAATCAAAAATGAAGAAGTAAACAAAAAATGTCGACGTTTAAGAGCTATGCAACGGGAGTTAGCAGAAGAAAGCGAGAACAAATGAAAGGTTTAAATTACAAAAATAACCAAAAATGAAGAAGAAAATTAAAAAGACGAAAAGAAAGATGAAGAAAGAGAAAGATAATCAGGATGTAGAAGTAATAACAAATTTTGAGAATGAAAAGAATAGAACGACGACAATGAAGAAGAAAGTATTTGTTTGATTTGATTTGGGTGTCTGGACTTGACAGGAGCACCAGAATGTAATATTAGAGGAAGGAACTCGTAATGACGACTGCCTCTTGGGATGGTGGAGGAAGGGAATGTGCTTTCTGAATGTGACGGAGGCCATGCTGATTTGAAGCAGGCGTTCTCAACCTTGTGCTCGCGAGCACCACTGTGCTCTTGTAATGGCATCCGGTGCTCGCGTCATGCAAGTAATTAAGTGCTCGCAAACATCATGAGGTCCGTTTTTCAATTCAAACCTTTTTGTGCAAACCCAAAGAAATAATGTTGCTATCCTTCCATTATATTTCAGGTGACCTGAAAGTTAAGTTGCTGGTTTGCTGCCAGTAAACGGATTTACCGCTCTATGTCTTGAAATATTTCGGACTGCTGACTTGGTTAGAGTGTTTCCACAATGCTGGTCATGGTTAGCGTTGTATTGCATCATTGGTACTTGAATTGATATCTCTCCAGTTCTCCTTAGCGCTGAAATATTTCTTTGAAAAGAGAAATTTGTAACCTTTTGGGGAACAGAAGATGCTAAAAGGTTCCAAATACTGCGGACTATTTTTCTCAAATGTCTGGCTATGTTCGGGATGACCTACCTGTGCGGAAAAGCTTTCTCACTTATGAAATACCCCAAGAATAAAGCACGATCACAATTAACTGATTCACGTCTGCAAAACTGTTTACTTGTAGCTACAAGCAACTTCTCTTTGGACATCACTGAACATCTGACGTGTAGCTACAAGCGACTTCTTCTTGGACATTACTGAACATCTGACGTGTAGCAGCTACAAGCGACTTCTCCTTGGACATCACTGAACATCTGACGTGTAGCTACAAGCGACTTCTCCTTGGACATCACTGAACATCTGACGTGAGCTACAAGCGACTTCTCCTTGGACATCACTGAACATCTGACGTGTAGACAAGCGACTTCTCCTTAGACATCACTGAACATCTGACGTGTAGACAAGCGACTTCTTCTTGGACATCACTGAACATCTGACGTGTAGACAAGCGACTTTTCCTTGGACATCACTGAACATCTGACGTGTAGACAAGCGACTTCTCCTTGGACATCACTGAATATCTGACGTGTAGACAAGCGACTTCTCCTTGGACATCACTGAACATCTGACTTGAGCTACAAGCGACTTCTCCTTGGACATCACTGAACATCTGAGTGGCTTTCACGCTCAAGGATATCGAATTGTTTTTCCAAAATAAAACCCGTCAGATTGCAAAGTGCTCGCGCACTTAATATGCCACATGAACGGTGCTGGCAATCATAAAATGTTGAGAACCCCTCATCTGAAGCAAGGATGTCCAAATGGCGATCCTCGGTAACCTCTGCTGGTCAGCATAAAGTGTATTTTAAATTACACTTTACTTATTAACAAATAAAAGAAGGTCAGATACTGGAAGATAACTCAAGTTTCTCGTATCTTGTAAATACAAGCTGTCCGACTCGCTACCGGCCCTTGGTTTTCCCTGCAAACTTGTAAACCAATGAACGTAATTCAATACAATTTGACATGAACAAACTTTGGGGTGTGAGAAACATAAAAAGCTCATAATAAATTTTGTAAGCAGTCACCAATAGCACCAAGTCATGCCTGCATACGCCTATCCGTGTAAGGGAAGGAATTGGCCAACTCATCAGGAATTACAGACTCAGTTTCCCACCGAATGTTGTCGTGTAGTTTCAAGAGATTCCTTGGCTTGTTGCGAAACACCTTCCTTTTCAGCATTCCTAATAGGAAGAAATTAGATGGGGTACGATCAAGTGACCCTAGTGGTCAAAGTCCCTTAGAAATGACACGATCGTCAAAAAAAGAAGCAATGTCATCCGTGCTGACAATTGAAGTCGGACATGTAGATCCATCCTGCTGAAAATAGCCAGTACATAGTTCCTTGTCGTCCAAATTGTTCACAGTATGCGCATGTCAAATTATATTGAATTTCATTCATTGGTTTAAAAGTTGTAAGGGAAAAATAGGGGCTGGCAGCGAGTGGGACACCCTGTATTTCACTCTTTCTTTCTGCGCAGTCAAATCAGTTTTGAAAGTATGTATTATTTATGGTGGGTTTTTTCTCCATGTTTCAGAGCCATACAACTTGATATTGGAGATGCACATTTTATTTGTATTGGATGTATTTAAAGAAAACGAATGTAAAAATTCCTCAGTGCAATGAAAGCTCCTCTCGCATTTTGCACTTTAATTTACATATACATATTTATATATATATATATATATATATATATATATATATATATATATATATATATATATATATATATATATATATATATATATATATATATATTTGTCTAAATTGCTACCAAGATATTTGATTGATTCAGCATCCTTTATGAGTGTCTCCCCAAACAAAATCTGATTGTCATTAGTTGCATTTGTGTGAGGCAAAAGGTGAAGTGCCACAGGGCTCGTTTTTGGGACAAATTTTGTTCTTGATATAAATAAACGATTTGGACAATGATATCGGATCCATGATTGCAAAATTCGCAGATGACACTGAACTATGCAGAAGTGTTTCATCTAAAGCAGAGGTGGATATATTGAGGCCAGATTTAGATAACATTCAGGAATGGTCTGAGAGCAGGCAAATAGAGTTTAATGTAGATAAATGTACAGTCATTCACATGGGCAGATCCAATATGAAACATAATGATAGAATTGGAGAAAACGATATTAGAAAGATAGAAAAGGAAGAGGATCTATGGGTTTTAATAGATCATACAGATAAGGTCAATGAGCAGGTCCAGGTAGCAATGAAAAGGGCTAATGCAATGTTTATAGTAAAACGACATATTATTCATAAGAGCCTGAAAGGGATAGTTGAAACAGTAGTCAGAGCTGGATTGGAGTACTGTTTTCATGTGTGTTCTAGTCGTAGATTTAAACATGCTGGAAAGGATACATAGAAGAGCGACAAAACATGAAGAGGAATTCCGTAATTACAGCAATGAGGAAATACTCACACATTTAGGTCTACACTGCGCGGAAAAAGAGAAGAATTCAAGGTGATCTAATACAGGTTTAAAAGAGAAGAATTCGAGGTGTTCTAATACAGGTTTAAAAGAGAAGAATTCGAGGTGATCTAATACAGGTTTAAAAGAGAAGAATTCGAGGTGATCTAATACAGGTTTAATAGAGAAAAATTCGAGGTGATCTAGTACAGGTTTAAAAGAGAAGAATTCGAGGTGATCTAATACAGGTTTAAAAGAGAAGAATTTGAGGTGATCTAGTACAGGTTTAAAAGAGAAGAATTCGAGGTGATCTAATACAGGTTTAAAAGAGAAGAATTCGAGGTGATCTAATACAGGTTTAAAAGAAAAGAATTCGAGGTGATCTAATACAGGTTTAAAAGAAATGAATTCGAGGTGATCTAATACAGGTTTAAAAGAGAAGAATTCGAGGTGATCTAATACAGGTTTAAAAGAGAAGAATTCGAGGTGATCTAATACAGGTTTAAAAGAGAAGAATTCGAGGTGATCTAATACAGATTTAAAAGAGAAGAATTCGAGGTGATCTAATACAGGTTTAAAAGAGAAGAATTCGAGGTGATCTAATACAGGTTTAAAAGAGAAGAATTCGAGGTGATCTAATACAGGTTTAAAAGAGAAGAATTCGAGGTGATCTAATACAGGTTTAAAAGATAATCAAGGGAAAGGATAAATTCTATTATAACAAAGTAAAGTACACCCGCCTACTAGAACAACAGGGCACAATCACACATTAATTAATGAAACTGATGTGGCATCTGGAAGAAAAACAAATACTAATTCCACAGCAAGCCGGCTTTAGACAGCACAGATCCACTGAGGACCAGGTCATCCTCATAGCCCAGGAGATAGAAGATGCCTACCAGGCACAGAAACACACAGTAGCTGTTTGGGTGGATCTGGAAAAGGCATTTGACAAAGTCTGGAAAGATGGACTTAGAGTCAAGCTAAGAAGAAGTGATGTCTGTGGGAAGATGTACAAGTGGATCAACCACTACCTCAAACAAAGAACGGCCAGAGTCCAAATACAAGGGCAGATGAGCAAAAAGGTGACACTCGAGCAGGGAGTACCCCAAGGGGGAGTATTGTCACCCACACTCTTCCTGGTATATATAAACGATATCACAGAGAATATACCAAGAAGAGTCCATAGCTCAATGTTTGCAGACGATCTGGCTATGTGGACCTCTGAAAAGAATCTCACTATAGCAAGAAATCGGATGCAGACGGCCCTAACATCGCTGGAAGAGTGGGCGAACTCATGGCTGGTCAAAATAAACGAGGAGAAAACCACATGCACAATATTCTCGCTTTCATTAAAACCCCAAAGTACCAAATTAAGTCTAAATGGCAAAATCCTGCAGCCAAACGACAACCCAACCTATCTGGGAGTCACATTTGATCGGCGCAAGACATGGAAAAGTCAGATTGAGAGAAACCGAATGAAAGCCAGAGAAAGAATGGCAATCATGAGGAAACTTGCTGGCACAAGCTGGGGAGCAGACGAAGGCATACTAAAGAAACTGTATACTGTAAGAGTGAGACCAGTTCTCGAGTATGGCATTGCGGCATGGACAACAGCAGCGAAGGCGAACTTCGATAAAGTTAACAAACTTCAAAACCAAGCCATGAGAATTATAACAGGTGGCAGGAAGTCAACGCCAATTGTAGAACTTGAAAAGTTTACAAAACTGCAATCCATGACCGATAGAAGAGACTGCAGAGCCCAGCTGCAGTCAGAGAAACTCCGAAGACTGACCGACCATCCAATGCACCAGAGACTAAACAATTTGGGAAATGGGAAACTAAAGCGGAGAAACTTTGCAAAAATAGCCAAAGCAAAGATGCACGAAGATCCAATAAACGCACTAACAACACCAAAACCCATCACTACTGTACGAAAACCTACCTGGAGGCAGGATATATTCCCAGAGGTGGTAGAAAATATACCAGGTATTGCAAACAAAAACTGCCAGACTGAAAAAGAAAGGAGAGATACTACCCTAAGCTTCATAACGAAAAGCTACCCAAGCATGGACTGGGCCCATGCATACACCGACGGTTCTGTAACAAACACTACACAGAACGGAGGCGCAGGAGCATTCCTGAACCTACCAAATGGCAGAAAAATAACACTGTCATTCGCTACTGGTAAGTACACAAGCAATTTCAGAGCGGAGGCAGAGGCACTGAGGGCGGCAGTGGAAGAAATGGTGACACACAAAGAAAATGAAAGCCATATAGTCCTGCTGACAGATGCTCTCGCCGTAGTCACAGCGCTAAAAAGCCAGAAAAACACTGAGCTTAATGACTTAAGAGCAGCACTCTGCAAACTGTGCCAGCAGTCCGCACCAAAAAGGGTAGTGGTACAGTGGGTTCCGTCACACTGAAACATCCAAGGCAACGAGGAGGCAGACAGACTGGCAAAAGAAGGTGCAAGACTACCACAAACAGATACCAGTATGACGTACGAAGAGTCAAAACGGCTTATCAAAGCCAGATACATGAACAAATGGGAAACCGAACATACTGGTTACACCAAAAACGATGCCTATTACCAGTTGAACCAAAGAGAGCAGGTCGTTGTCTTCAGACTTCGCACTGGCCACAATAGACTGAGGTACCACCTATTCAACAAATTGAAGATAGGGTGTACCGACGAATGCCCGTGCGGTACTGGTAAAATGACCGCTGAACATCTGCTGCAGAACTGCCCGACATACGAGGATCAGAGAGAGCAGATGTGGCCATTACCAGTGGAACTGCAAGACAAGCTCTATGGCAGTGGCGAGAGCCTCAGGATGACCGCCGCTTTTTTCGAAAAAATAATGGTTGCTGTCTGACTGCGTACGCAGAAGAAGAAAAAGAATTAATGAAACGTCCAGATTAGAAACTATGAAATATTTGTTTAGTCAGAGAGTAGTGAATGCTTGGAATGCATCGCCACAGGAAATAGTGGAGGCAGGGTCAATTAACACATTCAAGGATATATTGGATGCGCAAAGCTTTTAGATCAGGCGATTAAACAAAAAAAAACTGGTTGTATACAGACTCTGCAGAGTCCTCTAAACCAGTATAAAGAAGTTAAGTGTTTATACTCATATTTTTTGTTGGCTCTGTGCTTGGGGTTATCAAAATGATCAAACCATTGCTGGCTGTTGTATGCCTTTGCTGTTGTATAATATCTTGTTTATTTTGCGTTAGCAACAACGCTTTATTGATTTCTATTTTAACACGAGTAAGTGGCGTCCAATTCCAGGCTCTCATCAAGGAAACGCTAACGGTGATACATGCTTGGTCGCATCATCCAGCTGAGGCTAATCACGCTTAGCGCGTGCGTCCTCGCATACTTGATTCGGTCTATCAAAGTAATAATTGAACCGGTGAAAACGTATACCTCCCTATTCAGTGGTTCTCAATATTTTAAGGATCGAAAACCCCTCTCCTGTAACCAATGTGGTGATGATTAGGTATAGAAGTGCAGCTCATATTCTGCGTCAGAAATTAAAATAAAACATAAATTATGTTACTACGACAAAGTCTTCGTCATTCAAAAATCACAACACGAATGAAAGTGTCTAAAACAATACAGCTAAAAAATATATTTATGTATGTTCATTCCACTTGTGTCGTTAGACGTAGTGATGACGTGTGATCTTTATTTTATATTATTTTGGCCGGCGAATATTTGCTGGTGACTTTCCAAGTCAATCCTAGTATCTGTTATCAACCGTCAGATTGGTAGCCCCTGGAATATACGATTGCCTATTTTTTTCGAATGATGGTAGTGGAAGTGTAAATTAAATCAAAGTAGACCCGCAGCCTGTCAGACGCCATCTATGTCGCTCCGCTAACCACATTACCAAGACCTGGTGTTATAACCACACAGTCCCCTTTTTGCGACATATTCTCTGTGGGGCGAGGATCACTAGAATAATTTGATTTTTGCCCCGGCCGAGGCCGTTAAGCCTACTCTTTTCGATTTTCAGCAAGGGATTTTCAACATGCGCGCCACTATATATGTGTGTCTGATCTCACTACTCAGAGATCAGGTGAAATGTTTACAGGATGATCCACGTGAAAAGATCTCGCTCTCCGCCGTGATTTGAACCCGCAACCTTCAGCACCCGAGGCGAACACCTTACCTCGAGACCACTAGCTATTCCACAGCTAAACAGTAACATAAATATATTATGATTAAAACTTAGACCAGCAATAGGCTACATTCTGTAGAAGATACTGTACATTTTGAGACAACAATTCAACAGTTGTGATGTTTTGTATTATCCATTGTGAATTCTGGGATACATATAAAACAACCGGTGAACACTGGCCATAGCCTACCAATATGGAAAGAGACACCGGGCGCAGGCGATAAAACGAGAGTGAACGGTTTAAAACGTAAACCAGTGACGATCAACAGTGGGGCCATATACAGAAACTACATTTATACACAGTAATTTAAAAATTGTGAAGTGGTGTGAAGACCAGGTTAGGTGCATTGTAAAAGGGCAGGTGAACACTTGTCACAACTAATGTCAGCGACGTCGAGTTAACGCACGCAGACAAGAAGACAAGGCCAAATCTGGCGACCATAACCTCGCTCAACGACAGTGTCGAACACCATACAGGTAATGCTAACACCTCTACGTACTTAATGGACACCCTCGCTGCTCTCAGAACCACTAGCTATTTCTGCCATCCCCTATCGCTGGATGTTTTAAACACGTTCTCGGGCATCGGAATCCTCTGTAACGCATCAACACTACCCAAACCTCAAGAATGCAGTTTAGAGGGAAGAGAGGAAGACGAGAACAAAACATCCTAAATAAAAACAATAAATCGATCCATGAACACTGTCGGGATGGGGATGAATCACTCCCGGTTACAAACATGCCCAAAACACATAACTCAAACTCTGGATCAAGATGCTGAGCAGTGCATCAGCTGCTGTAGCGGTCAGGGCAAGCGACCTAGAGCTCCCAAAACCCATCTCCACCTTCACGGGGTGATCCTGGATAACAGGCTGCAACAGAGCAGACTGGCTAAGGCTAAAGAGAAGGGATCAAAGAGGTAAGACTACCCACTACTCAAAAATGCATGCTGAAGCCGGATGTGCCGGATCGAAAGGTCAAAATATCGCAGTCAAGCTGTAAACATACCGCATTCCGTTCTCCGGACTACATCCTGTTACTTACAAAGCCCTTTTAGGCCTTAGTATCAGGAGTTTAAGAACGAACGATGTAGAAGAAGACAGAAGCGCTTAATAAGATGTGATGCACTGCGATCTGTTAGAGTTACAGAATAGACAGACCAAACGATGTGGCTCGTACGCCACTAAATGAACTTGGAATACTTGGAACAATAGTATTGGAACATTGTCGCTATCATGTAGCCAAAGACTATCAGTAGTAGTAACTTTTTAAGATTTTTACTTCATTTTCACTAGGCCTGGGGAATGGTAAATGACCAATTAGATATTTCAATGTTGCAATGGCAGCGACTAACAGACTGCTATTTTAAATGTTCAACTACAAAATGTGCTTTTACGGGCACATATATTAAACAGGATCTCGGAGTTTATGATTCCTCTCATATAGGACTTGACACTAATCTTACCTCATTTAAGACCACGGTTCACTTGAAACATGATAGTTTCTAACGTACGTTGTATGGTGTTTTCGTTCGTTTCTATAGAGACTAACTCTTTATCTCTCTGATATAGCTCCAACTCGCCCCTCCCCCTCCCTCCAACAAAAAAAGCAAACAAACAAACACAATCTAGATTACCGCAAGGTCTCCGTTAGCTACAAAGAACAAAACTATTGACAAAATCTAACAATATTGAACATCGACTTCTTAAGTACTACCCTGACAAGTGGCCGAAAGTGGGCAGGTATGTGTGAGAAATGATTTTCACGGAATGCTATTTTGGAGCCGTATCAAATCCAAACTTGTAAATATCAAAGTTGAACTTGAGTAGCGCAACATATTCTAATTATTTGTATTTAAAGCTACTGATAATTTATCTTTTTCCATCACTGTAAGGAGTAAAATTAACAACTTACTTGCAATTTTCAAATGCTTATGAACGAGCTTACAGCTGTCAGTGGTTCAGATAATGTAAGTTAAGACCAGGTGAAATTACTGACCAAAACCACACCTCACTTCCATGCAGTTCTCCCTCGAAACATACTTTGTTAACGTAGTTTGAATAACGAGGTTGGGGATCGATGTGATCCCTGCAGTATTGAGCGACACGCAGATAAAGCCAAGCAGAGTATGCCAGTTTGCAAGACATGAGTCTGCGTTCATCAACACGCTCTGGATGTGAGGAAAACTACTGCAACCCACCAAAGGCGTAAACTTAGTCATCGTGGACAAGCAACAATAGCAACAACAAACAACAAAAACAATAACTGACTGACCTCGACGTCTGGGTCAGCAAACATCAGCTAGCAAATAGCCTATTCGGTCTCCATTTGGCGACCCTAAAAACGGGCTACATCCGTGAAGGACGGCTAGAAAAAAGACGATCCCCCCATCTTGCCAAGAGATGGAGACCAATCACATGTTTGACTGCACACTCGAGTGTGTACAAACGTGTACTGCCAGGGGTAGAAGATGAGCGATCAAGAAAAAGCAGCTCATGAGGGTGGTCAGTGAGAAACTTCATTACAGGTTAGGCGGAAGTGGATGTAACCCATTGTGGATTGTTGTTGTTGCTGAATGTCCACATTGATTGTTATTGCTCTTTTGTGCCCCCTGAAAAGGGCGTAAAGTGGCGGGTTGCAGCAGCTTCCATCCCATCACAAGCGTGTTGATGAAGATCGACCGAGATCAATATTGATTGTTATAACTGTTTATTGTGCCCTAAAAAGTGCCATATGTGGCGGGTTTCAGTAGCTCTCCTCCCGATCGTGCTATGAAGCTAGACCGGGGTACTTCAGGCGGTTATTATGTAATTGGCTTCATCTGCGTGTCGCTCACTACTACGGGGCTCACGTCAATCTCTCTCGTTAGTCAAACTGCCATGACAAAAATCTGTTTCCAGGATGAACTGCATGGAATTGAGGTAGGGGTTTACAAGGTTTTAGCTGTTTTATGGGTGTTGTCGAAGGGGCCTTGATAAATAACATTTATGACAGTAGCAAATGTTTCCTTCTTGTTCTTCCAGCGCGACTGATCCCTATTATTGTTCTCTTTATTTTAATTGTCGATACAGTAACTGCCTGTTCGTTTCATTATCAGCTCTTATTTAACTTGAAATGACTGTTGTCCGTTTGGGTGGACTTTTATTTCTCCTATTTTAACAAACTTCCCATAACTTATAGAGCTGACATTGTGTAAACAGCTTCTACGTGTAGGACCTGTTAATGTATACAATTTTGACTGATCCTCAAACCAAAAGACATGTTCTTAGTTTTTAGTAGACCTGTACTTCGTCATGGGCAGATGCCTCTGTGCAGGTCCCAGCTCTGGATGAGCTGGATGTAGCCGAGAGAAGGGTGTCCTCCTTAGCGGGTTAGGCTCGAGCAGTTTAATACTCCGCTATTTAGGACAAGCGCTTACGGAGAGTGGTAAACCAATGTGCGAGTCTATATTAATAGACTCAAACACTAAAACAAAGTAGAAACGCAAGCCTGTTAGGCGCCATCTATGCTTCTCTTTAAAAAAAAACAGCTAACCATGGCCGGTGTTATACCATGTCACACAGTTAGTCGCCTTTTACGACATGCTCTCTGTGAGGCAGTGGTACTATTCTTGTCCTCGTCAAACACAAAGACCTCGGCAGACCACTCGGACATGTTTCAGTATAAATAAAATGTACCATAAAACGTAGTTTTAAAAAAAAATACATCAATCAATCAATCGATCAGTCAATAGATCAATAAATCGATCAAAGCCCGTCTCTCCCTCTCAGTGCATAGACTATTGACAGCATCCAACCAGAATGCACTGTCCTGTCTGCTCTTTCATCCTCTCTCCAGGTGTCATTATTTAATTTTAGTTCCTTCTCACATTCTCTTCTCCACTTATTTTTCTGAACCTCTCTCTCTCTCGCTCTCTCTCTCTCTCTCTCTCTCTCTCTTCCTTCGAGGATTCCATGTAAGAACCTGTCTGGCTATGTTGGACTGTGTCTTCCGCGGCGTATGTCCTATCCAACCCGATTTTCTTCGTTTAATTTGTTGTTCCGGTGGTTTTTTTTGGCTCCTTTCCAATAGGTATTCGTTCCTCACATGTCTTGCCACTTTATGCCCATTATCCTTCTTTGACATCTGTTAATGAAGGACTGGAGTCTTTGTTGTACGGCCTTGGTCGTACCGAATTGACACTGGCGTTGAATATTCTAGCTTTGGTGGGAATCTTGACCTCTTTGAATTTTCATGTTTCAAAATATATATTTGCTTATTATTTTTGTTCGCCATTTTGACAAGGAGGGCAGATTACTAACCTCTCGGCCACTTGCTTTTCAAAATCAATATTATGATAAGAATTATATTTTCTTTCGCCTAATAACGATGCAATCGTTTTATTGTATAAATTGGAATAGAAGACAATTATATAAATTTATGTAAAGAAAAACATCGGCATCTTGAGACTGAGAACTAGACATAATAGACAATGGATATCTTTACAACAAAATAGATATAAGAATAAATGATAGGTGTCAAAGTAATAGAGCGTACAATGATCGTGGAACACATCCTACAAAACTACTTGCTCCTGCAGAAAGAGAGACAGAACAATACTGGCCTCGCGACACAGATATGAGACAAACGCAATATAGAGATAAACAGCCTCATAAACAATGTCGTCCCAAAAACGAATCTGGACGCTTGATCTGAGAATGAAAAGCGAAGAGGAAGAAGAGCATATTGTAAATTTAAAAACAATTTTTAAAAAGAGTTGAATTATCTAGATCGGTTTGAGTACTCTTACGTGACTCTTTGCGGACCAATAAAGGATTGTTCGTAGATCCCTAAGGAATAGTTGGTGGACTCTTAATGGATTGTTCGTGGACCTCTAAAGGAATGTTCGTGGACCTATAATGGATTATTCGTGGACCACTAAAAAATTTTGTGTCGACCCTTAAAGGATTAATCGTGGAGCCCTAAAGGATTGTTCTTGGATCATTAATGGATTGATCGTAGACCCGTAAAGGATTGTTCGTGGACTATTAATGGATTGATCGTAGACCCGTAAAGGATTGTTCGTGGACCATTAAAGGATTGTTCGTTTACCCCTACCTGACTTCCTGGATCCACACAAGAGTGTTGGCAGACTTCATAAGACACTCTTCATAGACCACCACAAGATTGTTCACGGACCCTAACATGACACTCTTCATAGACCACCAAAAGATTGTTCACGGACCCTAAAATGACACTCTTCATAGACCACCACAAGATTGTTCACGGACCCTAAAATAAAACTCTTCATAGACCACCACAAGATTGTTCACGGACCCTAAAATGACACTCTTCATAGACCACCACAAGATTGTTCACGGACCCTAAAATGACACTCTTCATAGACCAACACAAGATTGTTCACGGACCCTAAAATGACACTCTTCATAGACCACCACAAGATTGTTCACTGACCCTAAAATAACACTCTTCATAGACCAACACAAGATTGTTCACGGACCCTAAAATAACACTCTTCATAGACCACCACAAGATTGTTCACGGACCCTAAAATGACACTCTTCATAGACCACCACAACATTGTTCACGGACCCTAAAATGACACTCTTCATAGACCACCAAAAGATTGTTCACGGATCCTAAAATGACACTCTTCATAGACCACCACAAGATTGTTCACGGACCCTAAAATGACATTCTTCATAGACCACCACAAGATTGTTCACGGACTCTAAAATGACACTCTTCATAGACCACAACAAGATTGTTCACGGACCCTAAAATGACATTCTTCATAGACCACCTCAAGATTGTTCACGGACCCTAAAATAACACTATTCATAGACCATGACAAGATTGTTCACGGACCCTAAAATGACATTCTTCATAGACCACCACAAGATTGTTCACGGACTCTAAAATGACACTCTTCATAGACCACCACAAGATTGTTCACGGACCCTAAAATGACATTCTTCATAGACCACAACAAGATTGTTCACGGACCCTAAAATGACATTCTTCATAGACCACCTCAAGATTGTTCACGGACCCTAAAATAACACTATTCATAGACCATGACAAGATTGTTCACGGACCCTAAAATGACATTCTTCATAGACCACCACAAGATTGTTCACGGACTCTAAAATGACACTCTTCATAGACCACCACAAGATTGTTCACGGACCCTAAAATGACACTCTTCATAGAGCACCACAAGATTGTTCATGAACCCTAAAATGACACTCTTCATAGAGCACCACAAGATTGTTCATGAACCCTAAAATGTCGCTCTTCATAGAGCACCACAACATTGTTCATGAGCCCTAAAATGACACTCTTCATAGAGCACCACAAGATTGTTCATGAACCCTAAAATGACACTCTTCATGGACCACTACAAGATTGTTCATGGACCCTAAAATGACACTCTTCATAGAAAACCACACGATTGTTCGTGGACCCTTAAATGACACTCTTCACAGGCCCTGACAACAATTTTTGCAGGCCCCCACTTGAGATTTCATAGACCCCAACATAATTATTCACGAACCCTATTGCAACCCTGTATGAACCCCCACAAAATTGTTAATGGATTCTCATGTGTAATTCTTCGTGGACACCCACAGTACTGTTCATGGTTCCCCAGATAAAACTCTTCATAAACACCACAAGATAGTTCGTAGACCCTTAAATAACACTCTGCATATACCGGCAGAAGATTGCTAGTACACCCTTAAATAACACTCTTCATAGGCCAACAGAAGATTGTTAGTACACCTTTAAATAACACTCTTCATAGGCCGACAGAAGATTGTTAGTACACCTTTAAATAACACTCTTCATAGGCCGACAGAAGATTGTTAGTACACCTTTAAATAACACTCTTCATAGGCCGACAGAAGATTGTTAGTACACCTTTAAATAACACTCTGCAAATACCCAAACAGGATTGTTCGTGAACCTTTCAATGACACTCACTATAGACCTCTACACAATTGTTCGGTGACCATCATATGAGGCTTCATGCTCTCCCAAAGGATTGTTCACGGTCCCTTTACAACCATTCATTAACCCTCAAATGACTCCTCACTGACTCTCACGTAACCCGAGGCTGACGCTAACAATGCTTTAAACAGAATTCACAGTACATTTCCGTACTATCACGCGACTTTTCAGCGGACTCTCAATTTCCCACAAGGACGTACGGCCTTCAGTTTGAGAACCACCATCCATTTGATCAAGCTTGAGTGAGCGCTCTGAAATGTACACTACGTGACCTAGGCTCACGAGAGAAACATAATATTGGCTAGAGTCATAACGGAAATGCTATTCCAGAGTTGTTTTCATTGTGGGAATAGAGGGGTGGGAGGAATTAGGGAGGGAGATAGAGAGTGAGAGAGAGAGAGCGAGAGAGTGAGAGTGATGTAGGGGAAGGACAAGACGACAGAACAAAGGGTTGACTGGACTTGGACGGACGATCCTCTCCTATCATGAGTTGTAAATGTCCTCTTTTATTTCGCCTTGGGGCGTTTAAATTGTTCAGGATTGGGTAGCCAGTCGCATGTCCAATCTTCTTCAGTATCCTCTTGCAACATGATTTCAGTGTGGCCTGACTTGGTCGCTCATAAGCCCACCGTTGTGTCGAAATGTTGTTTTCATGGTTCATGTTGCTGATGTTGTATTAGTCTAGTCTTAGTCTTAGTCTTAGTCGACCTTTACTTCTACGGGGCAGATGCCGTTATGCACGATTCAGATCTCGTGGGAGCTGGATGTAGCCGGGGAAGGAATAATACCAGCTTGCGTGGGTTCATCTTAATAGACTCAAACACTAGAACAAAGTAGACCCGCAACCTGTTAGGCGCCATCTATGCTGCTCTTAATAAACCGTCTAACCATGGCCGGTGTTTTGCCATGTTATGCAGTTAGTCACCTCTTAGGCCATGCTCTCTACGGTGCACTGGTGCTATTCTTGTCCTTGTCATGCACATAGAGCCCAGTGGACCACTCGGGCGATACTTTCCACTAAAAATGAAGTGTATAAACCGTGTAAAGGTAAGGTTTAGATATCGCACTTGAACAGCAGCAAGAACAAACCTTACGTTACAACCAAAATGTCTTCCACAGGACAACGGATAATACACATAATAAATAACAGAACGTGTAAGAAAAGATTAACACAATTGCAAGTACAAAATATATCAATATATACTTGGGTACAGGATTACTGTACTCTGTCAGCCATTTTTGAGCAGACGACTTCTTCTTCTTGTGATCGCATTTTCGATATTT
This sequence comes from Ariolimax columbianus, assembly GCA_036924085.1. Taxonomy (NCBI): domain Eukaryota; kingdom Metazoa; phylum Mollusca; class Gastropoda; order Stylommatophora; family Arionidae; genus Ariolimax; species Ariolimax columbianus. The sequence goes on from JAVGWX010000002.1 coordinate 71,571,242, forward strand.
AAAGTCAGATGAGTCCCCATAGCGAACTTGCCCTTGTTTCGAGCTCCTGTTTAGCTCTGTTAAGTTCCAAGAGCAGAAGAAAAAATAAAGGTGTATCTTATTGTTGTTGTTTGCGAAAGCCGACATTGAGTAGGTTACTCTTTTGTGCGCCCTAAAAAGGGCGTTAAGTGGCGGGTTGTTGTAGCCTTCCTCACATCCCTAGCGTGCTGATGAAGGTGGGCCGGGGTACTCCAGGCGGTTATGCTATGCTTGGCTTCATCTGCGTGTCGCTCACTACTACGGAGATCACGTCGAACATCGCTTTGTTTTCCAGGACGACCAACGAGGTCAGGTGAGGGTCTTGGCCAGTATATTTCTCCTGACCCATGCTAACATTGTCTGATCAGTGTGATTTGCTTGACCAGACGTTAGCCTCATCGCCCTAGAGGTTGATCTTCACACGTTTTAAGACATCAACTGGAATATATCTAAAGAAAGCAGTGGTCAGTTGATGCTATTGGTATCTCTAAAGACATTGTCCAGGGATGATATCGATGATGACCACACGTGCTTTCTTTGTTCCTCGTATGTTGAACACATGTCCAGCAGATGCTCAGAAGTCAGTTTGTCGGTATTGCAGACACATTTATCTGTGAGTCCTATTGTAAGCTTGTTGAACAGAATTTATCTCAGTCTGCTGTGGCCTGTGCAAAGTCTCAAGATTACTCACTATCTGTTCACTTGTGTTGAGCTGGTACATGCGTCATACCGCCAGAAATTTTGTAGTACCATCATCAGAGGCGCCTCCATTGCTGAGGATTGCAGGATCAAAGAGGCGCCTCCATTGCTGAAGATCGCAGGATCACAGAGGCGAGGAGAAAATGTGCTGTGCGAAAATATAAAACAATTCACACTCATATGCTCAAATCTTACCATAAATTGAACAAATGGGGAAAGAGTTTATCTGCCTGAATTACACTAAACAGTCGCCTTCGGACTCACCGGTGAGGTGCACCACAACATATCTGACTGGTGTGTCATCCTCGCTTGTCATGTTGTTGTTAAATGCTCACAATAGGATCAAGACGCTGAGCAGCTTATGAGCTGCAGCGGTAGGCGGCCATAGCTGACTGCTAGCGTCAGGGCCAGCGAACTAGAGCTGCCAAGACCCTTCTACACCTCCATGCGGTGATCCTGGATAACAGGTTGCAATAGAGAAAACTGGCTAAGTAGATGGGATCGAAGAGGGAAGCAAACCCGGTAATCTAAAATCCCTGCCGTAGTCGGATGTGTCGGACCGAAAGACGCAAATATTGCAGTCAAGCTGTAAACTACAACACAATGCATTCCGTTCTCCGTACTACATCCTGCTACTTGCAAAGCCCGCTTCAGGGCTTGGTGGAGGGAGATCGAGAATGAACGAACAAGAATAATGCACACAAATAAGTAGGATTACCATTTTGTACGCCTTAAAAAGGACGTTAAGTGGTGGGTTGTCGTAGCTTTCCTCACATTCCCGGCGTGCTAATGAAGTTGGACCAGAGTCCTCCAGGCGGTTGGGCTATGCTTTGCATCATCTACGGCGCTCTTGCTACTACGGTGATCACGTCGATCCCCTACTTTTTTAGCCAGGCTGCCATGAAAACAGCCCGTTCGTTTCCAGTGAGAATAACGAAGAAGCTGAGATCTTGGTCAGTATATTTTGCCTGACCCTGACTAACATGTCTGATCAGTGTGCTGTTTCTGACCAGACGTTGGTCTTTCACCCCCATCCCTTGTGATAAAGGCTATTATTATAACATGCGTTATTTGGTTGAGAATTTGTGTTCTATGCCTTGCACTTGTTCCCGTACCTACACCTGGCAAACCTAATGACCTTTTCATAAGCTATACCTACGTCAGGCTGAGATAGCTTTCCACCTTCTAGTGACAGTTTGTCAATCTCTTCATTGACAAAAGTAATGCAATGAGATGGAATCCATTGTATCACAACTCTCTTGAACCGGTGATATAGTTTATAGAGTATCACTCTTATAGCTTATAGAGTATCACTCTTATAGTTTATAGAGTATCACTCTTATAGTTTATAGAGTATAACTCTTATAGTTTATAGAGTATCAGTCTTATAGTTTATAGAGTATCAGTTTTATAGTTTATAGAGTATCACTCTTTTAGTTTAAAGAGCATCACTCTTATAGTTTATAGAGTATCACTCTTATAGTTTATAGAGTATCACTTTTATACTTTATTGAGTATCACTTTTAGTTCATGTATGCTGCCGAAGACGGATGTGTGGGACCGAAAGGTTCAAATATCGCAGTGAAGCTGTAAACTCGCGACACAAGGCATTCCGTTCTCCGAACTACATTCTGCTACTTGCAAAGCACTGTTCAGGGCTTTGTAGCGGGAGATTGAGAACGAACACAAGAAGAAGTTCTTGTATGTCTGAATTTGTCTGCCTCTCTGGTGTCGCAATCACTGACAGTAACGTTTGGGAAGACTACCACATCTCTATGTGCTTTCATCTGTCTGAATTTCTGCTTAAGTTTTCAAGGTGTCTGCCTCTGCTCTAAAGTCACATGAAATGTTTCCAGGCACCACTGATAGTTGCTATTGTGTACTGTTTCTAGGCTTCGAAAGATCGCTCCACCTCTATTTTCTATTGTATTTGATGTTGGTCCATCTGTATGTACGAGGGTTTAGATAATGCTCAGGAAATGTTTTGTATATGTGAAACAAAGGATTGACCCCGCAGTAGTTTTTCTTCTACTGTGGGATGTTGTTGTCAATGGTACAGCAGCATTCTAGCTCTCACCCTTCACCAAATGCCATGTACAAGTATCTGCATGTGTTTGGCAATTGCTGGTTAATGCCATGCGACGTGTTTCATTTATCTAGCTTCGGTGGAAGAAGCATTTTCCAAACATTATTGAACACCTGGCACTCAGAGAGATGATGATCAACAATTTCGTGCGGGTGGGTACACAATCTGGCACCCTGAGTGTGTCATGGTTGGATACTTCTTCTTCTTCTTCTTCTTCTTCTTCTTCTTCTTCTTACTTTTCTTCGGCGTTCCTTTTAAAAAGAACATTTGTAAAGTTATGTCCAAGTCTACAGTCAGGATTACGATATTTGCGTCTTTTGGTCTTCCACTTTCAATTTCAGCACGGCATTAAATGGAGCCGGGATAACTTACTTTCTTCTATCACTAATCTATTGGCGGAGCTGCGTGGTTGTACTAATCTATTGGCGGAGCTGCGTGGTTGTACTAATCTATTGGCTGGGCTGCATAGTTGCAGTCGATTTTCAAAGCCGTTACACAGTGGAAGAATCGTACAATGACGTAGAAGATGAGAATAATGACGTAGAAGATGAGAACAATGACGTAAAAGAGGAGAACAATGACGTAGAAGAGGAGAACAATGACGTAGAAAATGATAACAATGACGTAGAATATGAGAACAACGACGTAAAAGATGAGAAAAATGACGTAGAGAATGAAAATAATGACGCAGCAGATGAAGACATTAGAAGAGTTCAATAACGATTACAGAGATTACAGAGATTACAGGAGATTACAGGAGATTACAGGAGATTACAGGAGATATATAGATGATGATTTTAGATTGTAATAATCGATTTGAAAACACCTGTTACAATCATAAGCTTCCGGTAAACCAAGCGGATTAAGATTTCTTCGCTAAAACCGAACATTAGTTCTTCTTCTTCTTCTTCTTCTTCTTCTTCTTCTTCTTCTTCTTCTTCTTCTTCACTTCTTCTTCTTCTTCTTTTGCTTCTTCTTCTATATTATATGCTATAAACATTATGAGTAAAAAGCCATTTGACCAACCTATGTACGCAAATACATAATTTACATTAAGAACAAATGCAGTATATTCCAAAAAACTTCTTTTTAGGACCGGTGTACAGCAAGGTTGTGTAATATCTCCTTTACTGTTTATCAGATAGACGCAATATGTAAAGAAAAGCCAACATTGGTGATGGAAACAACCTCAGTGATCACTTAAATTGACTTCTCTTTGCTGATAACCAAGAAATAATAGCAACCTCAGAACAACAACTGCAGGAACATATCAACAATCTTAATGAGGCCTGAACGGATTACAGTATGAAAATCAACATAGAGAAAACCGAAGTTATGACGATTGAACAGAAAAGAAATAGAAACAACAATAGCCAAACAAAACCAACAAGTAAAACAGGTGACAAATTTCACATACCTGGGAAACAAAATGTGAGCAGATGGAAAAGGCGACACCGAAAACCAAAACAGATGTAATATAGCAAGTCAAATGATTGTGCAAATGCCCCCAGGTATTACTATGTAAGGACGTGACAATGAATAGAAAAAGAACGCTATACAACACAATAGTTCTACTCACATTGTGTTATCAGTACCAGAATTTGTCATTAACTAACAAATATAAAATAAATATCGTAACACCAGAGATGAAATGCCTGCGCAGAATGCTTGGAGTAACAATAATGGATAGAATTATAAACGAAGATAATAGGAGACAAGTAGGTACAATACCAGTGCTAGACCTCATCAAGAGACAGTAGACCAAATGCTTCGGTCACGTGACACTACAGACACCAGATAGTATCCCTAAAAAAGCAATGCTATACTGTTACAATGGATACAAAGTCAAGGGCCGACCACGTAAAAGATGGATAGCAGAAATAACAGAAGCAGCAAAGCTCTGCAGTGTACGAATCATATACTGGGAACCGGTCAAGAAACATCTTCATAACCTGACGCTGAAAGGCACAAGCAGGACAACAAATGAAAAGAAACAAAGAAGATAAGTGTCGTATTTTAGATTAATAAAAGATAAAGTTAACAAACTTCACAAACTTCAAAACCAAGCCATGAGAATTATAACAGGTGGCATGAAGTTAACGCCAATTGTAGAACTTGAAAAGATTACAAAACTGCAATCCATGACCGATAGAAGAGACTGCAGAGCCCAGCTGCAGTCAGAGAAACTCCGAAGACTGACGGACCATCCAATGTACCAGAGACTAAACAATCTGGGAAATGGGAAACTAAAGCGGAGAAACTTTGCAGAAATAGCCAAAGCAAAGATGCACGAAGATCCCATAAACGCACTAACAACACCAAAACCCATCACTACTGTACGAAAACCTACTTGGAGGCAGGATATATTTCCAGAGGTGGTAGAAAATATACCAGGTATTGCAAACAAAAACTGCCAGACTGAAAAAGAAAGGAGAGACACTACCCTAAGCTTCATGACGAAAAGCTACATAAGCATGGACTGGACCCATGCATACACCGACGGTTCTGTAACAAACACTACACAGAACGGAGGGGCAGGAGCATTCCTGAACCTACCAAATGGCAGAAAAATAACACTGTCATTCGCTACTGGTAAGTACACAAGCAATTTCAGAGCGGAGGCAGAGGCACTGAGGGCGGCAGTGGAAGAAATGGTAACACACAGTGAAAATGAGAGCCATATAGTCCTGCTGACAGATGCTCTCGCCGTAGTCACAGCGCTAAAAAGCCAGAAAAACACTGAGCTTAATGACTTAAGAGCAGCACTCTGCAAACTGTGCCAGCAGTCCGCACCAAAAAGGGTAGTGGTACAGTGGGTTCCGTCACACTGCAACATCCAAGGCAACGAGGAGGCAGACAGACTGGCAAAAGAAGGTGCAAGGCTACCACAAACAGATACCAGTACGACGTACGAAGAGTCAAAACGGCTTATCAAAGCCAGATACATGACCAAATGGGAAACCGAACATACTGGTTTCACCAAAAACGATGCCTATTACCAGTTGAACCGAAGAGAGCAGGTCGTTGTCTTCAGACTTCGCACTGGCCACAACAGACTGAGGTACCACCTATTCAACAAATTGAAGATAGGGTGTACCGACGAATGCCCGTGCGGTACTGGTAAAATGACCACTGAACATCTGCTGCAGAACTGCCCGACATACGAGGATCAGAGAGAGCAGATGTGGCCATTGCCAGTGGAACTGCAAGACAAGCTCTATGGTAGTGGTGAGAGTCTCAGGATGACCGCCGCTTTTTTCGAAAAAATAATGGTTACTGTCTGACTGTGTACGCAGAAGAAGAAGAAGATTAATAAAAGTCATACTTAGATCAATAAAAGGCATACTTAGATCAATAAAAGTCATACTTAGATCAATAAAAGTCATACTTAGATCAATAAAAGTCATACTTAGATCAATAAAAGTCATACTTAGATCAATAAAAGTCACTTCTGTGATCTGCTTACGTTCATACTCATCCTCGATTAGTTGTGTCATATTACGAACTTAACTTCAGAATGATCTTCCACGCCTGAAAACTGCTTGTTCTTTGATAAGCTTATTGTCTATCGATGGAGAGTTACTGTTCGTGGTCATTCTTTCACAAATCATATACGGGTGGCATAGAAACGACACTTGTCGCAAATTATTTGGTTATGTTGGGTCTGTTAGGGGTATTTTATCACTGCAACAAAGTGTGATTGCCTCCAGATTTTTGGGATTTGCATAATGCATGTGTAAAAAAGGTATAGCAGCCATTTAAGGGTGTCTGGTTCAAAGTTTTAAATTTACTTTGTCCTAAAATCGGCAGGATCAGCTGTTTTGTTGTTTTCATTTCACAATTTGTATCATTTAATTGCTCGTTGGAAAATCGTATAGCAAATAAGCCATTCTCATTTGTACAATCCTGCTGGAACTTGGTTTTCTGTTTGTTTTTAGTGGTTTTGCCGTTTAGTAGTAGTTGGTGGGATATTTGGTTGGGGTGTAACTTGCATTGTGCCTACAGAAGCGGTAGCTGGGTCATTTCTTAGATTCTTGATGAAAGTTTCCAGGCGTGTCTACTATTTTGTTTGTTGCCCAGGTCTTCCACAGGGGAGCGACTTTTTTCTATTTTATAGTCTGAGATGGCAAGTAGGGGTGGGGGTGGTGGGGGGAGGGGGGTGAGGTGGGGGGGGGGGGTGTCTTCATCAACCAAGATGATCTCCTCAGAGAATGGGTTACTTTCAAATAGTTATTGATAATGATGATAGTGTCTTTGAGTCTTCGTTATAGCCAACAATCTAGTGGGTACTGCAGCCTCTCAGAATGTGGAGTTTGAAGATCATTCTTCTAGTTAAACTTCTTCTTCTTCTTCTTTGTTCGTTCTCAAACTTCTACTACCATGTTCTGAAAACGGCTTAACAAGTAGCAGGGTATTGTCCGGAGAACAGAATACGGTGTGTCGTAGTTTACAGCTTGACTGCGATATTTGCCCCTTTGTGTTCGAACTATCCGACTTCAGCAGGGTTCTACTTCAACAAAAGTCTTGAATTTTAAAATGGTTAGTTCTAGATTCAACACTTCTTGGACTAGATTGAAGGCAAACCGACCCTATTTGGGTTGTTTAAATTTCGAGCGGCTTTTGAATGTGTCATTTTCTGGTCTGACAGCTGCTGCAAATAACGAGTTTTGAGGGCCAAGAAACGAGATTTTGAATTAGACAAGATTAAGGAATAGCAGGTGTACCAACAACAATTGTAACACCGTAATCTACAGGGAAGTCGTAAAAGGCGACTTAGAAGGATTGTGTATGGGCCTGGCTTTACCATAGTGTAGAAACTTTAAGCCAAAAAAAAAGTCCGTAACTTGCGCCTTATTCACCACAAACAGTGTTCCCTGGGTTCTGATAGTACGTAAGGGGACATTCCATTTTCGGGAAGGACAGGTCGACATAATTGTATTACAAATAAATACGTAAAGACTTGGATACAGAGAGAAGTGTAGAGAAGCTGGTTATATGCAGTTTTGCGGAAGGTTAGGATTAGGGTTATCTTTTTGTTTGGGGTTAAGGTTAGGATTATGGTTACGGTTATGTTTATGATTATGGTTAGGTAACATGGTTATATCGTTTGACAGCATGTATAATGTCATGTTGCTGTAGAAACTGGATGATGTTCTCCTTAGCATGGACCAACGTTGTCAAATTCAAAAAATTATCTTCTATTCTCGCAGAATGTTTGACACCCCTAACAGTTAAAAAGTTGACGATCTGTGACGACATTACCTCAGATTTGGTGGTAAAAATATATATTTATTCTGTCTGGAGTGAATTTAGACGCGAGTACCAAACTTTGTATAGACAAGTCGAGTAGTTTGTCGGGGGGGGGGGGGGGTATGACAAGAATAGCACTACTGCCTCACAGATAGCATGTCTATAAGATGCGACTAACTGTGTGACATGGTCAAACACTGGCCATGATTAGGGGGTTTGTTAAGAGCAGCAGAGATGGCGCTGAAGGTAGCAGTGAAAAAGGCAAATGCAATGTTAGGTATGATAAAAAGAAATATTAAACATAGAAGCAAGGAAGTGATCGTCAAACTGTATAAAGCTTTAGTTAGACCTAGATTGGAGTACTGTGAACAGGTGTGGAGTCCTTATCATAGAGGGGACATAAACATGCTAGAAAGAATACAAAAAAAGAGCGACAAAGATGATAGTGGGATTCCAAAATTACAGTTATGAGGAACGACTCAGAAAAACCGGCCTACAGTGTCTCGAAGAGAGAAGATATCGTAGTGACTTAATACAGGTTTATAAGATGATCAGAGGAATCGATAAATTAGACTATAACAATTTTTTTTAAATACAGCCACCTACAGTAACACGAGGGCATAGCTACAAGCTGACTAAAGAGAGGTCCAGGTTAGATATTAGGAAATATTTTTTTAGTCAGAGAGTGGTGTCTGCTTGGAATGCATTGTCAGGGGAAGTAGTGGAGGCAGGGACAGTTAATGCATTTAAGAATAAACTGGATGTGCATAGCTTTTAGAACAAGGTGATGTAAATGTAACTGGTTGTATACAGACTCTGCAGGGTCTTCTAAACCAGTTTAAAGACGTTACGTTAAGTTAAGTAGTTGTTGAAGGAATGTTCACAATGGTTATATTTACTTTTTTGTACGCCCTAAAAAGAACGTGCTGACGAGGATGGACCGCGGTCCTCTGTGTGGTTGTGCTATGCTTGTTTTCATCTGCGTGACGCACACTACCGCGCGGATCACGTCGATCCCTGACCTTATTAGCCAGGCGGCCATGAGAACTGCCCGTTTCCAAGAAACGCTGCAAGGAAGTCAAGGTGAAGGTCTTGTCCAATATGTTTTGCCTGACGCTGACTAACATGTCTGATCAGTATATTTTGCCTGACCAGACATTAATCTTTCTTCCCTTAAGTTAAATTAAGTTAACGTTTAAAGATTGGGCTTCTATTTGTTGGAAGTCTTATGCTCTGGAGGGACCTGACCTGACCTGTCATAGTTTTTAAGTATTATTTAATCAGTGCAAAAGCAATGCTAGGAATGCTGTATGGTCTGGTATGAGGGATGTGGGTAGGGAGTGGGTGAGGTGGGTGGGGTGGGAAGGGGTAGTAGTAGCTCTAGGCCCATTGACACCGTGAGTTACCGCAGTGGGTGACGGTCAACTGTAGTGATACGCCACTGTTGAGACAATTTTCTCTTTAACTATTAAATTCTTAAATTGACACAACAACGAACAACGAATCGAAGAAGAAGAATGATCTAGAATATTCACACACACAAACACACCACACGACAATCGGGGCTCCAACATGCTGCAAGTGTAGAAATAATTGAGGCCGTCGGGAAACCGGCTCGCTTCAAGCCTTTGACTTACAACATCCGGACGGGAAAAGTCACCGGAAGCAGAAACGTTATGTTGTCAATAATTAATGTTTGTGATGTTGGTTCAAAGTGGCCGGGAAATTACGTTAGTGGAGCTGGCTTGTGAGTGTAGGGTCTGTCTGTCTGTATGCGTGTATGGTTGTTTATATGTCCGTCCAGCGTCTTGTCTGAAAGCATGTATGACTGGATCTCTGTATGTCTGACTGTCTGGTGAATGTCTGTGCGTCTTGTTTGTCGGTATGTTTTGGTTGTTTCTATGTATGTCTGATGTCTGTATTTCTCGGCTGTATATATGCCTGGCTCTGTGTAGTCTGTCGTCTGAATTTATATTTCAATGTACGTCTGTTGTCTGTCTCTACGTCTGGTTCTCTGTACGTCTGGTGTCTGTCTCTATGTCTGGTTCTATGTACGTCTGGTGTCTGTCTCTGTGTCTGGTTCTATGTACGCATGTAGTCTGTATTTCTGGTTGTGTGTATGTGGTTGTTTGTATGGCTGACTGCCTGTTTTTTTTCTATGGCTGACTGCCTCGTACATGTATGTATGTATTTCTGAATCTTTGTGTGTCTGGCTATCCGAACGTCTGATACCTATACGTCTTGGTTGTCTGTATGTCTTTCTCTCTGTATCTATGTGAGTCTATCTGTCTTTATTCCTGAATTTATGGCTTGCTCTGTGTATGGCTATTTGTAGTTCTCCTGTCTGTATGTCCTGGCTGTCTGTATGTCTTGGCTGTCGGTATGTCTCGCTATTTGTATGTATGTCTGCCTGGCTGTCTATACGTCTGTATTTCTGGCGCTCCGTGCATCTGTCTGTTTGTATGATTTGACAGTCTGTTTGTACATGTGTCTGTCTGCTTAGCTGCATGCATGTTATTCACTGTGGTCGAGACACTCACCTCTCAAAGCGATGAACGGAAACGGCTAGGTTTGGGTCCGCAGGTGTATGTATATCTGTATGTCCGTATAACAGAACGAATAGTATGTATGATTGGATGACCGTATAACAGAACGAATAGTATGTATGATTGGATGACCGTATAACAGAACGAATAGTATGTATGATTGGATGTCCGTATAACAGAACGAATTGCATGTATGGTTGGATGTCCGTATATCAGAACGAATTGTATATATTGTTGGATGTCCGTATAACAGAAGGAATTGTATATATTGTTTGATTTCCGTATAACAGAACGAATTGTATATATTCTTGGATGTCCGTATAACAGAACGAATTGTATGTATTCTTGGATGTCCGTATAACAGAACGAATTGTATGTATGGTTGGATGTCCGTTTAACAGAATGAATTAAATGTATCTGTGGCTGGGGAAATGTGCGCCTAAAGGAGTTGTGAGCTAAGATTCCAAGCAGATGTACCGGGTTCAAATCACACCTAGGATATAACATGTAGCGGATTTTTCCATGGTACTACCGTTTCTCCAAGTCGACCTAGCTGTAAATGGGTACCTGACCAAAGTCAAAGGAAAATTCGGAGCCATCGCGGCAGCTGCAGCGCTCGTGCTATTCGCTGTCTCTTTCAGCAATGGACGTATGGAGAGTGCACAGATGCAATGAAATAGGTTATATGAGTCATGTTCCATCAACCATGTCTGGTTATTTGTCTATGTGAATAATAATGATAATGACCGTGTAGGCAAACAGAAGCCCGTTGAGTCGGTCGAACACTGACATGTCAAGCAGGGACTGACAGGTCCAGCACATTGCCAAATCCCTTCAGAAACTAAGTGAGCTAACTGTTGAAGCCATGGTGTACTGGGATGTCCTATCCTGCGCTTCCAGATAGCCGGTCGTTGGTCGCTGACACATATTACAAATTTGTGGAGAATCTGGTTAGTCGGGACAACCTGGGCAAGAAGAAAAACAAAGCCGAATAGGAACAGGCGACGACGATCCAATTTATTTCTAGACGGGAGGGAGTTTTGTTTTTACTGTACCCTCTGTATTTCTTACAAAGTACTTCTTCTTCTTCTTCTTCTTCTTCTTCTTCTTCTTCTTCTTCTTCTTCTTCTTCGTTCGTTCTCAGTCTTCCGGCCCTGGTGATAGCAGTCAGCTATAGGTGGCTGACCGCTGTAGCTGATGCACTGCACAGCATCTTGATCCCACAAAGTAATTCCAGCGGATTCCGAGAACATGTTTTTGAATAATTCTCCCGTGGATGGCCTCGAGTCTTGATATATCCCATTTATCCCATTTAAGCAGAGTCCATGTCTCATGAGCAGGAATATCATATGACTGGTAGATTCGTAGTGTGGATTGACGGGAGATCATGTTGTTACCACAAATGCATAAGGCGAAGTTCATTCATTGCGAAGACGGTAAGCCGGTCATATCTGGAATCGCCGCAGTTATGTAATGTTATCGTGCTATTCAAGAATGTATTCATTGGTACCCTTTTCTATGTAAGCCGGGCGTATCTGCAGTAGCTGCAGTTATATGATGTGATCGTGCTATTCAAGAATGTATTCATTGGTACCCTATTCTATGTGGTCACAGACTGTTATTCTATGTGGTCACAGACTGTTATTCACTGAGAACACTTGCCGGAACTGATTTTCAGGACTGTAGTATTTGCCGAGGATATCGATGAACACATTTTTGTTGTTTCCCGACCTAGATTTCCAAGGAACAATAACAGCGCAGCATAGTCCGGGCCAACCAAAACTATGTCATCGGTGTAGGCGAGGTCAGTGATACGTAAAAGGTCGATGACGATATAAAAGTACGCACCATTCATTTTTTATGTCTTATTTTTTTCTACATAATCTCTCTGCCTGACAGCACACTTGGTCCACCTGTGAATTAGTTTGTGGATCCCTTCTGTAAAATCGTTTTTTGATGTGACATTTAACCAATATCGCTCCACCTTCATTATGTCGTTGTCATCTGCCTTGGAACCCACTTACTTCATATTTTCCTATAACAGGCGTCATGGACAATTTTGTGCGATTCCTCGTGACTAATGCTTACATCTGCGACTATTTCATCAATATTTACCACAGAACAACTGGTCGGTCTGCTGTTGCATTGTGTTAGTTTCCACGCTTGCTGGTCTCCCACTCCACGGTTCACCAATGATCTTCTTTCTTCCGTTTTTAAATCTACTTTCCCATTTCTTGCTATATCACCTGACTCAAACAGCTGTCTCTCTACTGAACCTTTATTCTTCTTTAGATTTAAGAAGGTTTCACATCCTGTCACCACGAAAAAAACAAATAACGATTCGTTGTTCTTTCACAATACAAGTCGACAAAGTGGCAGCCGTATTGTACGCCATATTGCACATTTGCTTACTACTTGATCGCCAAGATTGCTACATGGGATAGTACTAGATAACCTGTTTGTATCCCGAAAAAAAGATTTTCCGTTGTACACACTCTTTCATACACTTTACAATAAGTCATGTTTCTTAATGAATGTCCCTCTTGTGTTTATTCGTGTGTGTTTTTAATATATGTGTATAGGGCTTGACAAAAGCGCTCGTCTGCTCGTCTGTGACGAGTATACATTTTTGCTTGGCGAGAACAAATAATTCGGTTTTTTTATTTGTTAATTACGTTTTAAATCGCTACTACATGACAACTCTTGCACAATTATTAATGATAGTACGGTTCAAAAGCTACTTTTTGATGGTGAATATAAATGAACCTCCACTGCCACAATTTAAACTTACTAAAGCCATTGATAAATATTACTACAGTGCTAAAACTACCAAGAATATTCAAGGACATATACGCCATGCCTCTGACAGTAGTAATACTGTTTAAGTAATACAATATATTTCGGTTCTGTACGCATTAAAAACACATATAAATAAAGATGAATTAGTGCCTAGTTTAGATTTGTAAACATAAATTGCATGACTGTAGTCTGATAATGCTGATTGGTGAAATTTTTGACCGACTGATGAGCTACCCTATAATTTTTCAAGTCATATATATATATATATATATATATATATATATATATATATATATATATATATATATATATATATATATATATATATATATATTACTAATTGGCAAAGTGTCTGTATGTCTTTCGGCGTGTCTGACGGTCTGTCTATGATCTTTCTATTTGTCTGCGCATTCGTCGCTTTGTTTTTCTGACTGTACTTACCTCCAAGTGTGTGTCAAGTTTTTCTACCTTTCTATGTCTACCTGTCTAACACCTACATGTTTATTTATATTTCTGTCCCTCTGTTTATACCTGTATTTCAACATGTTCACTGGACCTTTTATTTACACTTGTATCTCAATTGACTCTGCTAATTGTTCAAATTTTCACAATTTATTTTTAGGATGTCTATGAAAGCATTAGGTGAACCCAGACAAGCGTAATCTGGAACAAATTGTGTTGCACTTTTTTTACTCATTCGTGGATCAACAAATACGATTATGGTGTTTATTACTGTTATCTTCGGGGTCGAAAAACGTAATCTTCTTATTCTTTTTTTTTGTGTCTTTTTTTCTTTCGGCGTTCGTCGTGAAAAAAAGATGTGACGATGTGTCATCGGTAACATTGAGACTGCGATATCTGCGTCTTTCAACTCGACACTTCCGGATATAGCACCCCATTTCTGTGACCAGATTTGCTGTCGCACTTTGATCCACATTCTCCTAGACAGGTTGCATGACTAGTCTGTTTCCGTGCACGCCACATGGAGGCGGAATACGGTCTTGGTCAGCTACAGCTCGCAGACCCTGATGCAAGCAGCCAGCTATGAGTCGCTGGCTGCTGGTTGCTCATTGACTTTTGACCCCAAAGCGAAAGTTAACATAAAATGCATAAACTAGGGATGCATTGTACACGGATCTTTTTACTAGTCAGCTGAAAACGAATAATTGTTTTTAATTGTTCGACCGATGGATCTGTTGTACGATGTAAGAAAACCGCGGGGTATTATCTGCTGGAGTGAGAGACATGGTCACTGCTGAGACGAGCGATGCATACTTGACACCAACGTATAGTATCAGAATGGAGATCGAGGCAGACATCTTCTTCTTCGGTCGTTCTCAAATTCCCACTACCAAGCCCTGAACGTTCTCAAATTCCCGCTACCAAGCCCTGAACTCAAACTCCCGCTACCAAGCCCTGAACTCAAACTCCCGCTACCAAGCCCTGAAAAGGGTTTTGCAAGTAGCAGGATGTTGTCCAGAAAACGGAAAGCGTTGTGTCGTAGTTTACAGCTTGACTGCACCTATCTGCCCGACATCTGGGGACTCGATGCAGTGACTTCGGCTGGGACGTGGCTATATGAGACCTCTTTAATGAGGACCATAAACGTCTCTGACTCTCAATCCGTCCTTCAGAATGTGCAAAAGTGCTGGCTGTGGCATGAGCGGATAGGGGACGTAGAAGCGTACGGGGACGTACGTAGATCTACTGCTATGGTCATGGTGCTGCAATGAAAGACCTGACATCCTGGTCTCAGAGGCACCCACAGTTGGAACATTAGCAATAGAGAAAGGTGAGATTTTGTAAGTTGATCAACGAACACCTTTAAGATGAAGATACAATGAACCAGCGATACACAGATTCTTAGATTTTGAAAGCATATGCTAGACCAACAGAAAGAACACGAACGAAGCAGGAGTGTTTACAACCAGCGACCTACATGAACCATCAAGAACCACACTTTTCACTTTCCCAATTTTCTGAGAGGGACTGAACCCGGAGTATAATGAAATGACGTCGATTCTTTAACGAACAAGACATTCGAAACCAAAGAGTTATCATGATAAAGGCGCAGATGTAACAATCGTTACCACGATTCCTTTAGCGAGACGAACAAAAACTATATGAAAACATTTACCCAAGACAGGAAACGCCAGCATTCCTGAATCAACATAGTTTCAGAGCACTATATTCCAACGTAGGACAGCAGACATTGGGCTTAACAAATACATAAACAACTTAGATCCTGCACAGGAATCTAATTGTCACAACTCCACACGACACACGGAGACATGGTATTGCTCGCTTGCTCAGAAATCGTCAAAGAAAGAAGCAAGTTTACTGCCAGGGACTCCAACAGCCCCTAACACATGATGCAGCTTCCTTCACTAGTGTTTTCTTCTTCATCTCCTTCTTCTTCTTTTCTTTTTCCTTTTCTTCTTCTTCTTCTGCTTCTTCTTCTTAAATCAACTAATGCTAAGCGTCTAGCACGGTAAAGCTTGTGAAGGAGACTGTACGTTTCAGGTTTTCGCCGGTCTCCCACAGCTTGTAAATGATGGTGGTTCCCCCGGGTCTCACTGCCTCTCTTTGGTCTGCATAAGAATGGTAGGCCTGCAGGATATGTTCTGGTGTTTGCTTGGGTGCTCCGCAATCGCATGTGAATGTGTCTCTGAGACCCAGTATGTCAAGGTTGGTGTTGTTGTTGAATGCCCACAAGGAGTCAATTTAATCTTTTGTGCGCGTGAACAGGCCGTTAAGTGCAGGTTGTAGTAGCTTTCTTCATATCCCGAGTCGGCCTATTAAAGTGGACCGCAATACTCCAGGCGGTTGCCACATGCTTGGCTTCATCTGCTTGTTGCTCATTACTACGGGGATCACGTCGATCTGCATCTCGTCAGCCAAACTGCCTTGAAATCAGCCTGTTTCCACAGAACTCTTCATAGAAGAGAGATTGTGGTATTAATCATAATATTGTGCCTGACCCTGAAGCGTCGTCCTGGTAATTATTTTGTGCCTGGCTGGACTAGCGTCTCAGTTCCCCATTATGTGGATGTAGGCTTTGAATCTGCAATTTCTCGCTGTGAGTCTGAAGATCTGTGATTGCCCATCTCTACAAAGTTTGTCAATGCTGTCATTTTCTGGTTTGTATTCTTTTGACTGGTCTCTCTATTCCATCTTCATGGATCGTTTTATGAATGTCTTTGCTTTTTTTTAGCACTGTGGATGTTGAGTCTGCATGCGCCACTTCGTGGTTTTGCGAGCTCATCTGCCGTATAGCTTCCCTTACCAGCTACAAAATACCTACAAATTATTCAACTTGACACTGGCTGCGAAAGAGTAAACAGCTCGACAGAAATAGTTAATGCACAACAGAATAATGAGGAGGCAAAGAGACAGCTGGATCGACTGCTATGGTATGTTAGTAATCGACGTTACTACGCTCCTGGTAGATACATAGATAATTAGTCTCTCTCATGAAATGGTGACGGTTGAAGATATATTGATTTATGTAGCTCACTGAATGTACACACTAACGTCAAAATCTCACATGTGACCCTTTCCGCATGAACCACTTCAATTTATTTCAAAATTTTGCGGATTCATCGTTTGAAGTGTTCACTCAAAGAAGCGGCTTTTATTCAACTTCAAAATATCAACTCTCTCCCGACAGATATCAGCGTGTCATAAAAGATAAATCATACAGGCCACCACTTGACCTAATACAGGAAACGGCACCTTCCCACAACGCATCGTTGCAAATGTGGGCGAATTTATGTAATAAATAGCACGAACGATCCAAATCCTTTCAAATGGTTTATTTACGCTCAACACATGTATGTTCATAATCATTGCAGGAAACGTCATTCAATTGGGCAATACAGTGTGTTTTTACATAGTTCATTATTGCATGGATTAACCGTTCTCTGACAAAAAGACAGGAGCTGTTTTTGGAAAATTCACAAATTAAATTAAAATGTGCGTGCATCGTTAGCTCTGCTTATTTTGGGAAACTTAAATAAAAAATTAACATCAATTCGAATATATTGCAGTACGTTTAAGTAGTTCATTGATGTATGAATTAGGTATTCTCTGGACAATAGAAGAAGACTGAAGTAGTGTTTGGAGAATTCAAAAATTAAATTAAAATATCCTTGCAACGTTAGTTACGATTAATTTGGGAAACGTCAATATAAAATTAAAATCACTACGAATATAATGCAGTAGGTGACTAGAGAGGGAAGTTTTTTATTTGTTTTATCATCAATAGGGATCAAGATGCTGAGCAGCGCATGAGCTGCAGTGGTCAGCGACTCATAGCTGACTGCTAGCGTCAGGGCTACCGAACCATAGCTGCCAAGCCCCGTCTACACCTCTACGCGGTGATCCTGGATAACAGGCTGCAGCAGGGCAGACTGGCTAAGGAGAAGGGATCGAAGAGGGAATGCTAACCCGGTACTCAATAAATGCTTGCTGAAGTCGGATGTGTTGGACCGAAAGTTGCAAATATCGCAGCCAAGCTGTAAACTACGACACAACGCATTCCATTCTCTGGACTACATTCTGCTACTTACCCTTTCAGGGTTTGGTAGCGGGAGATTGAGAACGAACGAAGAAGGAGAAGTATCATCAATATTTTAACAATGATGTCAATTGATGTACCGTTTCCAGTTCAAAATAAAGAAGGTAACAATTAATGAGAACAAATAATAGAAGAAAAAGAAGAAGAAGAACATAAAGAATAGAGATAAGAAGATAAAAAAGAAATAACAAATTAATGATAATGAAGAGACCATGAAGGGGAAGAAGAGAAGAAAAAGAAAAAAAGAAGACGGGCAAGATTAATCTCGAACAAATAGAAGAGGAAAAAGTCGAAGAAGAGTTGGAAGATGAAGAAAAGGAATAAAGAAACGGGCAATGAAAACAAATAGAAGAAGACGAAGAAGAAAAAGAACAAAAAGTAAGAACCGAAGTAGGAAAATGCCAATGCGAACAGAAAGAATAAGGTAGAAAAGAGGAAGAAGACTAAGGAAAGAAAGAAAGAGAAGACAAAGGGAAGAAAGAAAGACAAAACGAAGGGAAGAAAGAAAGAAAAGATAAATGAGACCACAAATAAGAAGATGAAAAAGAAATTGAAGAACGAAAGTGAATTAGAACAAATAGTAGATGAAGACTATACAGAAGAGGAATAATAAAAGAAAAAGACGAAGAATAAGCAACAGAGGAGGTCGACTACACTGCGCACTGGCGCCAACGTCATATCACTTGACTGCACGCACTAACACCTGACTGCACGCGCTAACAAATGACTGCATGTAATGAAACACCTGGCTCCGTACCCTGGTATCGGACAATAAGTACTTACACCTGACGCTGCAACTACAAACGTGTACCGTTCCGATACCTCGTTACGCCTCGCCTGAACTACAATATCACATTGCGCGCAAGTGTCACGCATGAGTTAAAACTCGCAACTAGCCTTGTCAAAGAACGACTTTAAATCCTCCATTTAAAAGCAGTTCAACAACCCATCCCATCGACCCATGAACTTCCGTTTTAAACAAGATTTGTTTACCATTCATAATCCATTCATTGGAGGGAACCGATTCGAAAGTGTATTCTGGTACGCGATTGTGGTGTGTATGTTCGTATTTCTCGGTTGAGACTTGTAAGTACTTAATAGTGATAAATTGTCAATGGGGCGTGTGTTAAAAAAATTATAACCAGTTGGCACAGTGTTTATCCTATGTTGTTACTGGAAGCTACCACTGATGAGTTCTTCATTTATGACGATGTTACCTTGGCTCTTCATGAGGAGTACCGAGGAAAGTAGAGTTAGATCTTCATGTAGTGCAATGTGAGCATTGCAGATACTAAACGTAAAATAATTAGGAGATGAATGTCATGGGTGGCATAGGCAGTGTGATCGATTCGGTCAGGTAACCATTATAAAGATTAAACGGAGGGGAAGAATTTATTCACGCTGGAGATTAAATGACAGACTACCACCGCGTCATTATCACTCTGGGGAGAGAATGCAGAGACTGCTGCAGCGGGAAAGTCGGCCCAAGGTTAAACAACTAATAAATGAAAATCCTAAAATCAATCAAGTAGATACAGACAAACCGTATTGAGAGATGGAACGAATTGATGCAGGCCCCTGAGATGGAACTTCCAGAGGAATCTGCCCCCGGACATCATCTACCGCACACAACATGGAAGTCACTGAACAGACGGCGTGGGCTAGTGGTTAAGTGACACGGCTCACAACCGAAGGTGCTGAGTTCGATCCCCATCACAACACCAGCCGTTAACCCGAGGAAGCAAACCCTTAGAAAATGCAGGAGGAAGCAGACCCTTACATAAAATGCAAGCTGAAGTCGGATGCACTGGGCCGACAGGCGCAAAATAAAAACCACAGTGCAGCGCACACCGCCTTGGGGAATAGATAAATAAGGCGAAAGCAAAAAGCAAAACAAAAAAACACTGAACAGACTCCGGACTGGTGTATCAAAATCAAGAAAATGAAAGGATATGGATACATAGATGATGACACATGTGACTGAGGCACAATACAGGACCCAGACTACATGATGACTTGCCCCAACCTGAAGGAAACATGTAATAGATACGACATGCTGGAAACAATTGACAAGGCAATCGATTTCGCTGAATGCTGGATGTATGCTCTATGACAAGGATGTGGAAAGTGAGTAAGTAAGTGAAAATTCCCTGAAATTGGAGGCTGTCATTCTTACCCATGGATCTGTGCTACGTGGTAAGAAAGCCGTTTGAGTCTTCTTTGATAGAGTGAGAGGCAGTATAAGAACTGAGATCATTGACTTACGCTATGGTTTGGCTATCTGGCACCCTTTTAATGAGGGCCGAAATAATTTATGTCTCTTAATACTTGCTTCGATAGGTGCAAAAATTATGGCTGTAGCATGAGTGGATAGTAGACATAGAGACCTTAAACCTCTGGGAGCTTGTATGTATCTGTTGCCCTGGCCATTCTGAGGCTTGCGGAAGTGACAGAGCTGATATCCTGACCTCAGAAGCGCACGCACTAGGTCTATTAGCAATTAGTAGAGGTGACATTGTGAAGTTGATGAACGCCGACTTTCGGGTGAAGACGCTGGAGTCAATAAACCAGCAATGTACACTTTAAGGGATTGTGAAATAAAACGTGAGTCCAGCATAGAAGGGTATCTGCGAGAAAAGAGCAGGAGTGTGTACAGCCAACGAGCTTCAGGAACCATCTGTATCTACACTCTACGCCATTTGATGAGAGGTGCTGATCATGTAGGGCTCTGCCCGAATTGCAATGACGTAGATTCTCAACAAAACCGACCGGAACAGAGCAATGTGAATATGTCCGTTAAGCTCACGTGAATGCGAATACTGGAGTCGAAACACACATCACATCTACTCCATGCTCCTTGAAACTGGAAGATTCAAACAGTTAGTAGTTGCGCTGTACGACGATGAAAACAAACTGCAAAACCACACGAACGCGCTTGCGACTACCTGTGCTAAATACAAAATGCGAATTAGCAAGAACAAAACAGAAACTGTGATGATCAGTAGAACTCCTGGACCACTCAAGATAAGTCTAAGTGATATTGCTCTTCAACAGGTCCATAAGTTCAAGTATTTTGGCAGTATTTTTTCGGCAGATGGTAGGATCGACAGGGAAAAAGAGACAATGTGTCAGAAAGCATCTGCGGTGACTTATCAGCTGTCCCCATTGCTTAGATACCCGAGCATTAGTTTGGCAACAAAGCAATTAGCTGATAAACAGTATACTTATGCCGATTTTGTGCTACCAGTGCCAAATATGGCCTCTGTCAAGGACGTGTGAGAGCAGAATTTCGACTTGTGAAATGAAGTGTTTGATGAAAGTCATCGATGTTACAAGAAGAGACAAAATGCGGAATGACGACATTCGAAGTATGGTCGGAACTACGTCTTGTGCCGAGTACATTTACAGGCAGAAATTAAGTTGGTTTGGTCATCTCATGAGAATGCACACACATCATTTTCCACTGATGGCTTACAATGCTGGTAGATCTCGCTACAGCAAGGGGGCGGCCGTGAGGTAGGTGGTTAGATGACATTAGAGTGATTGTGCAACGACAAGGGCTCACATTGATCGACGTAACGCACTTGGCGCAGGATAGACGATTCAAGCTCCCCACGAAGCTAAACGGGACACGTAGAAAGAAAACTAACTAGTAGTTGCGCATCACAAACTAAGATGGCGATGGCATTAGATTACCGCTGCGAAATGATCTTTTATCTATGTAAAGCTAATCCTGGAACGGCACGCTTTGCCACATTCAGGGCACACATTAGAGCTGTGGAATCGTCGTGCGTTTTGCATTTTCGGGCAAAACGCTTTCGTTAAGCTTGCCATGACTATATTCTCTGCGATCTGACTACCTTCAGTGACACTAGCTCGCCAGATGGGGCGGTTTTCTGCAAGCATCTCCCAGCAGGTGACATCAATATTGCAGATTTTCAGAACCTCTTCCAATGAGTCTCTTAGCGTTTCTGCACCACACCCCCCCCCCCCCCACACCCCCACCACCCCCCCCCCCCCAAAAAAAATTTTTGTCAGCTCTCCGTTTAACAGCTGCCTGGCATTGCGCTCATCGGGCATGCGAACAAAATATCCCGTCCATTCTATATGGAATTCCGCACATGCGTATGGATGCTCCTTATGTTAAACTTGGTAAGAACGCCAGGCACTTTGTCCTGTCAGCTGATCCTCAGCAGCGTACGCAGAAATTTCAAGTGAAAACAATTGAGGTGTATGCCGTGTCTGTTAAACACTGTCCATGTCTCCCGGGCATGCAAAAGAGTGGTTAACACTACAGTACGATATACGTTTACTTTGGTGACGACACAGATGTAGACTCGTTTGCTGTATCTATTATGCGATTATAATAACCGTTTTGGATTATAAGAGGCGAGAGGAACTGCTCAAACTAGTCAACCTCACCAGACAAGGTCAGAGATACGGTGGTGCTGGTCACGTGGTGCGTTTGTCTGATGGACACATAAAGTGACGTCGTGTTTGTCATTTACGTTTAGTCGTCGACCACGACGGTTTCCAATGAGATGACTTGCGACAAGACCTTGGTCTTGCTTGGCAATACAAGACAAAAGACAGATGAGTTGACACTACATCTGGATACCGAGCATAGAGCAGGTCATATGGCTGAACGACTACCATGATTACATCAAGTCATGTAACAGTTTACAGCTGGATCAACCCTGGCCCAACGTCACCCATAAACAAGTACTTTACCACTATGCTAATCAAACGCTCGTCTCATGGATCAGCCTATTTAATTCTATATCTGATAAAAAAAAGTCAAGCGTGACATTGCCCCTACTCTCTGTCCCGTTTACATTTCATCTCATTAGTCGCCTGCTATTATAACACCCTCATTGATCATATTCTTGTTCTCTCGTATAATCCACAGACCATTACAAGATATGCCATTATATGCAATTATTTTATTCGTCTGTCATATGGTTCATAATATGTTATTTGAAATTGTTGATCGAGGAAACCAGCTGTTACCGTTTTCAAGGATCTCATTCCATCGACAGCTATATTATGTTTCATATTGAAGTGGTGACATGTCCCTTGTCATAAATTGTATTCCCGTACCCCGTTTAGTTCGTGCCCGCAGTCGGTTTGACTACGCCATGCCACTGAATCAGGGTAGTGAAGGAAGAGAGAATAATACAATTCACCTTCACTATAATCAAATTCGTGCACAAATCACTTTGTTTTAATTTCACGTTCGTTAACCCACTGTCTATTATGAAATGTACAATAGAAGTGCCTTTGATATTTGGTGCGTGAAACGTTCGCATTCTTATAGATTGTGTGCGAAAAATCAATCTCCCCCCTCCCCCCCTCCCCCCCCCCCCCCCGCGCCTCCCTCGATGGAAATGGTGTCCTGTTTTCTTATACAAACAAAGCACACTAAACAATTCAGGGCTCTGCTTGGCTTATTTAGCCATCGTCGAACTCATGCGAATAGTGAATGCTGACACAGTGGTCCTCATCGATTACGATGGACGAACAACAGCAGTTTATTCAATGCATTGATGATGTAAATTGCCGTCTCCGCATCGATGCGCGACTGCAATTGGCCTCAAACGTTCTCTGTTTCCTGCATTGATGGTACACTCCAACAGGCTGTTACTATTTCAGGTGTTGATGCTTCTCTTCCATTTATAGTGCTGCCTTCAACTGCTACCTCCATTTTTGCTTGCAGAAGTGTATCGTGTATCCTTATACGTGCTTGGAATACTTGGGAATCCTGGCATTGTAGATCTCTCTCCCATTATTTCTAATTGCCCATCTGTTGCCAGAGGTAAACAGCTATGTAAGTGGAAGAATAACACCAAGAGTTATATACGAAAGAGAATGATGTTGAAATATGGATGTATAGAAGGATAATCGTTTCTCACACGATAACGTGACTTGGGGGTATTGATCAGTAAGTTTCACCTGACCCTGGCGTGGCATAGGGTCTTGATCAGTAAGTTTCACCTGACCCTGACGTGGCATGGGGTCTTGATCAGTAAGTTTCATCTTACCCTGACGTTTGGGGTCTTGATCAATAAGTTTCACCGGACCCTGACGTGACTTTGTGTCTTGATCAGCAAGTTTCACCTGACCCTGACGTAGCATGGGGTCTTGATCTGTAAGTTTCACCTGACCCTGACGTGGCATGGGGTCTTGATCAGTAAGTTTCATCTTACCCTGACGTTTGGGGTCTTGATCAATAAGTTTCACCGGACCCTGACGTGACTTTGTGTCTTGATCAGCAAGTTTCACCTGACCCTGACGTAGCATGGGGTCTTGATCTGTAAGTTTCACCTGGCCCTGACGTGGCACGGGGGCTTGATCAGTAAGTTTCACCGGACCCTGACGTGACGTGGGTTCTTGATCAGTAAGTTTCACATAAACCTGACGTGGTATTGGGTCTCGATCCGTATGTTTCACCTGACCCTAACGTGACTTGAGGTCTTGATCAGAATGATTCACGTAAACCCGGCGTGGCATTAGGTCTCAATAAGTATGTTTCACCTGACACTTACGTGAATTGAGCTCTTGATCTTCTTCTTCTTCTTCTTCTGCGTACACAGTCAGACAGTAACCATTATTTTCTCGAAAAAAGCGGCGGTCATCCTGAGACTCTCGCCACTACCATATAGCTTGTCTTGCAGTTCCACTGGCAATGGCCACATCTGCTCTCTCTGATCCTCGTATGTCGGGCAGTTCTGCAGCAGATGTTCAGTGGTCATTTTACCAGTAGAGCTCTTGATCAATGTGTTTCACTAGACCCGGACGTGGCATGGAGTCTTGATCATGAAGTTTCACCTGACTCTGGCGTGGTATGTGGTCTCGATCCCTGACGCTATCTTCAGTCCAAGATCTGATGGATGCGTTCAAGACCAAAATGACAGACCCACTCTAGAATTCACTAGTGCGTGAGGGACGATTGAGTTGGCCTAATATGTTTAAGTGGCTTTCTCTATTTGCGAAACATTGTGAAGTTATTGTATGTGAAGCTGGGGATTAATCGATCCCGTATATTTATACATGCATATGTGTTTGTATCTGCATATATATCTGTAATTGTTATATTTATATATGAGTGGTGTATATTTAATATGTGCTAGGTTTGCGTAGCACGCCCAAGTAAACGGTCCTGTAAGTGAGAGGATAATATCAAGAGATAGACAGGACACGATAATGATGGTGAAATGTGGGTAATATCGAAGAATGGGATCCATTTCACACCCACACGTTACTTAGGGTTCGGATCAGTATGTTTTACCTAACCCTAACATAACCTTGGATCTTGATCAGTATGTTTTACCTAACCCTAACATAACCTTGGATCTTGATCAGTATGTTTTACTTGACCTAACGTGACTTGGGGGTCGTAATCAGTTTGTCTCACTTGACCCTAATGTTATTTGGGGTCGGGATCAGTATGATTCACTTGACCCTAACGTAAATTGTGGTCGTGACCAGTATGTTTCGCCTGACCCTAACATGACTGAGGGTCATGATCAGTATGTTTCACATGACCCTAACGTGACTCGGGGCTTTTGATCAGTATGTCCCACCTGACGCTAACGTGACTTGGGGGCCTTGATCAGTATGTCTCACATGACCCTAACATGACTTGGGGGTCTTGATCAGCATGTCTCACCTGACCCTAACGTGACTTGGGGGTCATGATCAGCATGTCTCACCTGACCCTAACGTGACTTGGGGGTCATGATCAGCATGTCTCACCTGACCCTAACGTGACTTGGGGGTCATGATCAGTATGTTTCACATGACCCTAACATGACTTGGGGGTCATGATCAGCATGTCTCACCTGACCCTAACGTGACTTGGGGGTCATGATCAGCATGTCTCACCTGACCCTAACGTGACTTGGGGGTCATGATCAGTATGTTTCACATGACCCTAACATGACTTGGGGGTCATGATCAGCATGTCTCACCTGACCCTAACGTGACTTGGGGGTCATGATCAGTATGTTTCACTTGACGATAAGTAAATTTACTTTTAATACTGTGCTGCAAGTGTATTTGTTATTAATTTAAAGGTAAATTCTTTTGCAATTATTCCTAAAATTGTCTTGTTGCATTACGACCCCACTAGACGCGAGGGCCACTGACTGCCGTGTTCGTCAGTGTTCAAGATGAAAGAAGAAGAATCGAGAAATGAGTACTGGGTCTTTTACATTTACCTATGCACTCTGCGTATTTGGAAGGATCAGGTTTCAGTTGTGTGACGTATTTACTCAGTCGAATGCGGAATCGTCTTAACACAATGGACAGAGTTGATCTTCGGTTATCTCTCACAGCAGTAGATCCGGATATAAAAACAAGCTTGTTTCCGACTATCAAGCACAAGGGTCAGATTGGTTGTGAAATACCTGACGTTTACAATTTTATGTAATTGTAGTTTGCATAAATTATACAAATTAGACACAAAACATGTTCTATTTACAAACAAAACATTTAAATAGCTACACCTCTCCTGGCAGGAGAGGGTGACGACTGGAAACAAACGTAGGAAAAAGGGGGGGGAGGGGGGGAGGGGTCAGAAAAAGGTTGGGAAACTCTGCTCTACATTCTCTGTTGTCCGGCAGCTATGTCTCACCCTGTTGTCCGGCAGGTATGTCTCACCCTGTTGTCCGGCAGGTATCTCTTACCCTGTTGTCCGGCAGTATTACCCTGTAGTCCGGCAGGCTTCTCTCACCCTAGCATTGTTCTATTTGGGTCAGTAACAATACACTGATTAAGACCACGATCTCTGTTCCACGTACGATTCCCTGGAAACACACTGTTTTCAAGGCAGTCTGGCTGACGAGATGTGGATGGACGTGAACCTTTTATTAGTGAGTGTCATGCAGATGGCGTCAGGCATAGCACAACCGCATGGAGGACCGCAGTCCACCTTCATCAGCGCACTCGGGATTTGAGTGTAGCTACTACAACCCGACTCCTAACGATCTTTTCAGGGCGCACAAAAGAGTAAACCTACTCATTATGGAAATTATACAACAACCGCGCCAAGAGGACTGGATCCTCAGTCAGCTGGAGAAGTACAACCCAGAAGTTTCCACCCAACAACTGTGTGTGACTGACAGCAACATGATAACAAAAACCAAGACTCAAAAACTTGACAGGAATTATTGCCGATGTTAACTCCCCTGAGAATTTAATTTAATTGAGCTGTAAACAAAACTACGACTTAAAGAAACCACAAAACTTCATTCGAAGAGTCAGTGTGACTGCCAATTCTATGAGGGCTCTGCATCGAATTTAGAAATATATTACATAAGATAGAACATTTCACCTATTTAGACAGCAAAATGGAACAGGGCGGAGATACAGCAACTGAAATCTTCTATCGTTTGAAATTATCAGTCCGACTTCATTTGATCTAGCCAATTGACAAGCATCTGAAACACTGAACAAATACATCAAACTCATGCGGCTAAACTCCAACACAATATCAATTTTAGCATCTCATATTCTTAGTCGACTCGTGCATCTACAAGGGGTATTGTTCTCGTGTATGCCGCAGCTCTTGTGCGAATTGGTGGTAGCGTCAGGTGCATTTCTCTGCTTAGCATGCTGGACTCGACCAGTACTGTGTTTATTTTTGATTTTGCACATGTCACAGTTCAATTTCCAGTCCATTCTGTCTCTGGCACGGGTTGTCCAATGGATGGCTAACTTGTTTGTTTTAGGATCTCGAGTGTTGTGTAGCTCAAACGAATCTTGCCATCTATTGTGGGAAGTGGCAGAGGAGGTCTTCCATGAGGTCTTTTCCTGCGTGGGTAACACACAGTGGATTCTGTGCTCCAGCGTCCTTCCTTCTGACTACATAGGCAGCACAATGGTGCTTAGAGTTGTTGGCATGCTGTGCCCGGATGTCACTGTTGTGTAGACCTATCTGGCGCTGCTGCCTAAGTGGTAAGTCCAGGAAATGGCGCTCAAGCGAGGCATGTGTTATCGTTAGTTGGTTCTTCGTGGCTTCTGTCAGAGACCAGGTTTCTTCTTCTTCTTCTTCTGCGTACACAGTCAGACAGCAACCATTATTTTTTCGAAAAAAGCGGCGGTCGTCCTGAGACTCTCGCCACTACCATAGAGCTTGTCTTGCAGTTCCACTGGCAATGGCCACATCTGCTCTCTCTGATCCCCGTATGTCGGGCAGTTCTGCAGCAGATGTTCAGTAGTCATTTTACCAGTACCGCACGGGCATTCGTCGGTACACCCTATCTTCAATTTGTTGAATAGGTGGTACCTCAGTCTATTGTGGCCAGTGCGAAATCTGAAGACAACGACCTGCTCTCTTCGGTTCAACTGGTAATAGGCATCGTTTTTGGTGTAACCAGTATGTTCGGTTTCCCATTTGGTAATGTACCTGGCTTTGATAAGCCGTTTTGACTCTTCGTACGTCATACTGGTATCTGTTTGTGGTAGCCTTGCACCTTCTTTTGCCAGTCTGTCTGCCTCCTCGTTGCCTTGGATGTTGCAGTGTGACGGAACCCACTGTACCACTACCCTTTTTGGTGCGGACAGCTGGCACAGTTTGCAGAGTGCTGCTCTTAAGTCATTAAGCTCAGTGTTTTTCTGGCTTTTTAGCGCTGTGACTACGGCGAGAGCATCTGTCAACAAGACTATGTGGCTCTCATTTTCACTGTGTGTTGCCATTTCTTCCACTGCCGCCCTCAGTGCCTCTGCCTCCGCTCTGAAATTGCTGACCAGGTTTCAATCCCATAGTATTTCGCTGATTGGACCACACAACTTTAATATATGTTTGTGAAATCTGGAAAATGACAACAAATTGTAAAAATCAACTGAAATCATTTGGAAAAAAATGTATTTTAAAAATATAGAATATTGGCTGCAAAGAATTTAAGACAAATAAATAAATAACATTAGAGACGAAACTATCTGTCTATCTACCTACCTCCCTGAAATCACCCGCCCGTCCATCGTTCTGTCTGTCTGTCGGTCCGTCCGTCCTCTATCTATCTATCTATCTATCTATCTATCTATCTATCTATCTATCTATCTATCTATCTATCTATCTATCTTTCTATCTATCTATCTATCTATCTATCTATCTATCTATCTATCTATCTATATATATATATATGTCTGTCTGTATGTGTGTGTCTGTCTGTATGTCTGTCTATCTATCTATTTATCTACCTACCTACCTAACTGTCTGTCCATCTGTCCGTCGATGAACATATATATTTATCGTCTCTCTACCAGTCCATCCATCGTTCTGTCCGTAGAGTTAACTGGTGGTCGGTCTAGCTGTATTCCTGCCTGTCTGTCTGCCGTGTAGTTCTGTCCGTCCGTCTGACTCATAAACTACGCTCAGTGATTTGGTAATGTTTAGTCCTCGTGTGCACCATGGTGAGACAGACAGTTGAATCTTGCTTTCGTATCTGATCAGTCTTCTGTGTCACGTTCTGAGATGACGAATGGTGACCTACCCATACCTTCTTCTACTGCTACTACTACTACAACTACACCAAGTACTACTACTACTAACTACTACTAATACTTATACTACTACAATTACTACTACTACTAACTACTACTACTTATACTACTACTACTACTTTTTCTATTCATACTATTACTATTTCTTCTTCCTATTTTTATTTTTCTTGAACTTCTTTTTCTTTCACTTCTTCTTTCTTCTTCTTCTTCTTCTTCTTCTTCTTCTTCTTCTTCTTCTTCGTCATCTTCTTCGTGAAAAAGATCTATGTGCGTTGTGTCGTAGTTTACAGCGAGACTTTAATATCTGCGCCATTCGGTACGACACATCCGATTTCATCAAGCTTTTTTGGGGTACCGGGCTTACCTTCTCACTGTGACCACTATTGGCTTATGCAGACTACTGGTTTGAAATATCTCAGGAAGGATGGTTTAAAGGTAAATGGATGTTTGGCTGATGAGTGGGTGATTGTTTTTGTTTGAATTTATGAATGACAGTCATGACTCTGCTGGCTTGGTTATATTCGCTACATTGAATTTGGTCGTTTCCTTATAACGGATGGATCAGTGGCTGGATCAATGGATCATTTTATATATAGGCGAATTATTTGATCGATGGATAGATCAATGGTTGGATGAATGCACAGATTTATGTATGGATCAATGAATTAATGCGCGATGAACCAATATATTAACCAATGGATTGGTTAATGGGCGAATAATTGGCGGATCAATGCGGGGTCGATATATGGACGGAATGACGGGAAAATGTTGATGTTGTTCGTATCGATGCGACAGCACGTGAGCTTTCTCCCTTCGGTCCAATGTCATGTAATGATATTCACAAGTGTTTGTTAGCAGTTTAGTATCATACTTCAGAGGAAGAAGCATTTTTCTAATGCTATTTAGCGTAAAGCACTCGAAGAGATGGTCATCTTCAGATCTGTATGGATGGACATTTGGGGATAGCATTAAAAATGGGTCGATAATAGCTGATGTTCAACGACGTGTCTAATTGAAACATAAAGTAAATGGACATAGGTCTGACATCTTTGGAAAACAAAGCTGCAGTCCGTTAAAGTGGAGATTTACCACAAAGATCCAATTCAGTGGTCCTCGTGTTTATGGAGAGTTACTGCAGTATAGAGTCTTAAAGAAGAGTGCCCCAAACTCATGTACATCTTTCACTACTTGGTAGCAGTGACCATATTGCTCAACGAAAGACTGTCGTAAAACTAGTTAGAAAACCAGGACACTGTAGAATAGTACGAAAACTTCGACACAGAATATTTTTATTTTTATTGGACTTAATTTTTTTACATTTCAATTAATTCCCAAACACAATGAAATCCTTTAGGCAGGAGACACTATGTGGAAGCAACATCCAACTTTCTGATTGCTTTAGGTAGAAGACACTATGTGGCAGCAACATCCAACTTTCTGATTATTTTAGGAAGAAGACACTATGTATCGCAATGCATGTGCGCAGCCTATATACAAAATTGGCTACGTGGTCCGTGCTCACATGGAGTACAAATAAAAAACAGCGTTCTTTTCTGTGTTTTTCGTTTGTTGTCAAAATTGATTTATGCAAAGTTTGTTCATTAGTAATTCCTTCTTGTTTATGATGAGATGTGTTTGTCGTGTAGAGTGGCTTTTAACTTGGTCCATACATTTTCTCAATAACGCTCACAAATTGCTGATGAAAACAGACATGGTCATCCTATTCACATTGCAACATACGCATGTGTGCGACGGAAGGAGGTAGATAGTTTTAGCAGATACGCTAGTAGCGGGATTACCGTGTAGCAACGGCAATAAGGCGTTCCTAAAGTTGTGCCTTCAGCATAATGTACGATCGATTGATTTTCCGGAAAGTGTGCTCATGGTTGGTTAGTACCCAGACAACTGACGGGCTAAAACACTTTGAACCGAATTGGTCTGTCCTGCAGCATCTCTGTCGGCATACAGATGAACAAGATGACATGCTGAACAGGATTGTTACTGGGGACAAATCATGGAAGCACTACAGCCAACACGAATCAAAGCGTGCTTCTTCACATCCTTCTTCACTCTCTGCCAGGAAATTCAAGGTCACGCGATCCACAGGGAATGTTATGCTTGCGGTGTTATGATATTATCATTGAGCAATGCTAACGAATTACTGGAAGAAAGGTTACAATGGGATTGCTGTATCGTACTGTAAAGTTCTGTTGATGCTTCCAGATTCTTTTTCGAAGAGAACGTCCAGGATTCCGATTAAAGGAGTACTGTTCCCTCACAACAATGTCATACCACATCATCATCATGTACCGTCTCCGCTTTGGAGTTAAACGGTCATGGATCTCCAGCTGTACCGTGCCATACTGATACACTCAGAGAAACTGCGTCCCGACCACACCATGATATTGTCTGTCCATCTGTATGTCTGCCGCCCTCCGGCTACCTTGCTGTCTACTATTTCCTCCAATATAACCTTCAGCAGACTGTCTTGTCGCATGCCCAAAATATTTTATTTTTCTGCTTCTCATTTCCTTCAGAAGTATCTTCTCTTCCTTGAGTTGTTCCAGAACCTAACTATTTGTTTCCCTGTCTTTTCAAGAAACTCATCCAAGTTTTCTGAATACCCACATTTTAAAGAGGTCAATGCTCTTCTCTATTATTTTTATTACGGTCCAAGTTTCTTGTCATACCACATTCTGAGCTATAAACCATGGAAATCATTGATGAACTTACTGAGCATCGAGTTTACAGCTCCGAGTTAACCCTAACGATGTCCAGATCCATTGTGCAATAACAACCCACCTTGGTGGAATTTGTTTCGCGAGGGACGAAGAGCTTGAACGTGGAGTGCTAAAGTCGCCCAAACAGCAAATCAAAGACTTCTATCCTTCATGTTTTGGAACACTAATAAAAGGATGCCATAAGTGTATCAATGTTGGTGGGAATTATGTTGAGAAATTAGGGACAATGAAAGGGCAATAATAAGTGAGTTTCAAGTTCGCATTTCATTGAATTTTTTGGTAACCATTTGTAACCTTATACTGACACTCTATCTCTTGCAGTTTTATGTCTGCCAAGATAATCTGATTGTCGTATTGCATTCCTTTTGTTCCATAATCTTTGTTCTTTTCTCTGAATATGCTCAGACCCAATATTTTGCGCCCATTTTCATACATTGTTGTTATTTAATTGTCTCTGGTGAGTATGTACTCTTTTGTGCACCCTGAAAGGTGGTGAGATTCAAAAGCTTTCCTCACATCCCGAGCATGCTGATGAAGGGGGATAGTGATCATCCAGGCGGTTATGCTTTGCTTTGCTTCATCTTCGTGTCAATCACTACTACAGAGATCACGTGTATTCCCCCACAAGGCGAGTCACGCTGCCAAAAAACAACCCATTTCTAGGGAGAACTACGAGAAAGTAATGTAGTTCTCTTGGCCAGTATATTTTGCCTGACCCTGAATAATATGTCTGATCAGTATATTTTGCCTGACCCTCACTAACATGTCTGATCAGTATATTTTGCCTGACCCTGACTAACATGTCTGATCAGTATATTTTGCCTGACTCTCACTAACATGTCTGATCAGTATATTTTGGATGACCCTGACTAACATGTCTGACCAAACGTTAATCTATTGGAATACTTGGAATCCTGGTATTCAAACACGAATGTTAATGTCTGTTACAAGGTATCCGAATGCTTCGGCTATATATATATTAGGTATTTTACAACTTCCTGCGGCATACTTGGCCTTGTGGAAGATACAAATAATTTGGATAGATTTCGAACTAGAATTTTTGTCCGGCCAGCGACCGTTAAGCCTACTCTTCTCGATTTCTGCCAAGGCGTGGTTAACGTGGTCAACACTGCACACGGGAGTCCGATCTCACTGCTCAGAGATCAGGGCAATTTATACCATACATCCATGCTAATCTCCTCTCCATGTGTTCATACATAGTTATATATTTTTAAAAATTGAATTACAAATAATTTACAAACAAGAAATGTACTTACTTTTTAATATGGGAAAGCGGTTTATGAACAGCTCTGTAATTGACATCCTCTTCTGTTTGTCCCAGGTTTGTAATGCAGCTGACAGAACGGTACAGAATGTGATTAAGAGACAAAAGAAAGATGTAGCCTGTAATGTATTGCCACATTCATTGAAAAACTGATGATGCCAGCAAGCGCGCAGATGGATCAGGTCTGTTGATATTGTGTAACGTCAAATGAAATGGTTTTTACATAGAACTAGCAATAACACGCCAATATTTATAGATCTTTTTAGATGTCAGTTAATATTAACACATTTGAAACGGTCGAATGTATGTGTTTTCTAGTCTCGTAAGCTCGTTGTGATGGATGTGACTGTTTATTGCTTATTGCGTTTATAGCTTTTTTTTGCAGTGATCTTCATTTTAATCTTTCATAATAATAAGTCTAATTTTGGTTTGATGATAAAGTAAAAGACCTATATTGAAGACGCAATCATAAACGTGCATTTATTTTTAATGTTCTATGAAAAAATTATCCAAAAGCTCTGGTTTCGTTGTTTAAGGTTGCAAGAGCCCTTGGTTCGATAATTATAAAAAATGTAATTGAAGCAGCTGAGCAGACTGCGCTAAGTGTCAAATGCCTCGTAGATATTAGACGTTTTTAAGTCATTTTTACGCAATGTTGACAATTCGTGAATGTTAGTTGTAGAGTAACAGTTCAGTTTTGATCATACGTAATCCAAAATAATAATTAGTAAGTCTGTCAGTGAAGCAAAAAATGAAATATTAAACTTCGCACAAGTTGCATATATTATTTCCTTTCTTATTACATATTTGGCTCTTGTCAGTCACAAAAGACATAGAGGTTTTCAATTCAGACAGACCTAGAGAATTATGTAATGGGATAAATGTAGCGTAGTTCGCTATTTTGTGTTTGTATTGTTTTCGTCTGTATAGTACTGGTAATAAATGAGGTGACATCTTGTCTACGTAGTACCCATATGGAGCATGCGAAAGTGGTGACATCACGAAGTATATCAACGCCAACCTTCTGGATATCGACACTGCAATAAATGAGTCAACAATACATAGACTCCAGAACTATGAAATCTATCTATCTATCTATCTATCTATCTATCTATCTATCTATCTATCTATCTATCTATCTATCTATCTATCTATCTATCTATCTTACTATCTATCTATCTATATATCTATCTATCTATCTATCTATCTATCTATCTATCTATCTATCTATCTATCTATCTATCTATCTATCTATCTCTATCTATCTATCTATCTATCTATCTATCTATCTATCTATCTATCTATCTATCTATCTATCTATCTATCTATCTATCTATCTATCTATCTATCTATGTACATACCTACCTACCTACCTACATCTATCTATCTATCTATCTATCTATCTATCTATCTATCTATCTATCTATCTATCTATCTATCTATCTATCTATCTATCTATCTATCTATCTATCTATCTTACTATCTATCTATCTATCTATCTATCTATCTATCTATCTATCTATCTATCTATCTATCTATCTATCTATCTATCTATCTATCTATCTATTTATCTATCTTTCTATCTATCTATCTATCTATCTATCTATCTATCTATCTATCTATCTATCTATCTATCTATCTATCTATCTATATGTCTGTCTATCTATCTATCTATCTATCTATCTATCTATCTATCTAACTATATGTCTGTATGTATGTATGTCTATCTGCCAGTCTGTCTACCAGTCTGTCTTTCTGTCTGTCTGCCTACCTGCCTGGTTGTCTGCCTACCTACTCATCTATTTATCTACCTGTCTGCCTATCATTGTATGTCCTTGTTTGTCTGTTTGTTTATCTATTTGTGAACTCAATCGATACATATATTTACAATGATTGACAGCATCGGCAAACCTTGTGTATTATTACCTATTGATACCCCGAAGTAGTGGATGCCACGCAGATGAAACCAAACATAGCACAACCGCCTGGAGGACCGCGGTCCAACTTCATCAGCACGCTCTGAATGTGAGGAAATCTACTACAACCTGTCACTCAACCCCATTTTCAAAGCGCGCAAAAGAGCAAACATACTTATTGTGCGCATTCAACAACAACAACAACATCACTAAATAGTTGTTTAACCTTGAGCTGCATTTCCCCATTGCACCGCTCTCTGAATACCCTTCTCGTGATGATGATGACTTGATGGTAATCTGGCGACAGACACATATAACATAATGCATGTATCGTTTGTATTTTTCAGAGGTCAAATCATGTGACATATCAATGGCAGCAACAACACAACAGCACTGTTGGATACAACATCAAAAGAAACAACGACAACCGCTGGCCTATTTTGACTAGTGACGACACCGGAAAGTTGCACGACCAGACCCACAAATCAACGGAGCTGTCAGCCAGGACTCAACTTCATCGAAGATTCGCGGCGTTTGTTTTGATTACAACTCTTGCTACTGCCGCCGTTTATGTGGGTGTGGTCTGTTTTGAAAGAGAAACCACACCCGGTAATGCTTTCCGGGGTTCAACCATTATACGTAAGTAATATTATCCCTTTCACACAGACATTTCAAAATAGTTTTCGAAGATTCTAAGGCTCCTCAACTTGGAGAACAGCATAAAACCTTAGATCGCCAAACGGAACGGGCGGGCTGGCAAACCTTCAACTCCATCATGACAGCAACAGACGCCACAAAGGACACCAAAGTACGTGCGGACATCTTCGTCTCGGTAGTCCTGCCAGCGCTCTGCTATAGTAGCAAAACCTGGTCTCTTACCAAAGCAGCAGAGAACCAACTGAGATCAGCACACGCGTCTCTGGAAGGGCGCCTAGTGGGCATAACTCTCAGACAACAGCGACATAGCGAACTACACAATGGGACATCCGGAGAATGTCACACGTCAAGGATGTCCTACAGTACGTCAACCATTCTAAACACCACTGGGTTGGTCATATATCCAGAAGACAAGATGAAAGATAGAGTTCCATAGCCACCATGTGGTACCCGAGCAACAAAAAGAGACTTCGGGGACGGCCCCCAACTCGCTGACGAGATTCACTAGAAAAATTCAACATTCACGAACAGACCCCACAACAGACATACTACTATCACACTGGATGACACGACCCCACAACAGACAGACTACTATCACACTGGATGACACGCGCCCGCGACAGAAACGACTGAATCCTGAGCTGGGACCCTCTCAATGGACCACATCTTGACGAAGAACGGGTAGAAATAAGAAGACTCTAAGAAAAATTATAATTTCATAAGAAGATCATAAAGACAAATAAATGATTCAACTGTTCGCTCCCAGTGAAGCAAGGCTTTCCACTACAGCTGAATTCTTGGTATATGGGCGTTTAAAAATACCATGTAATAATGAGGCTGCTGTGGTACTGTGGATTAAAATAAAGATCATTAGATCTTTGAATCTTATCAGACGACAGTATGTTATGTTTTGAAAAAAAGCATGTGTACAGTCCATGATGAAAACCAATGTGGCTCGCAAGACCAATCAGAGTAGAGAGAAACGTTTTCCATAGTATGTGCAAGGACAATGATGATTCCTAGCATCGTCGCATGGTGTGGTGTGCCTTCTCAAGCGCTGAGCCTATCTGTATTCTGTCTGTTTATAGTCTTAGTCAACCTGTATTTCTACAGTGGCGGATGCTATGTGCAGGTCTCAGCTATTGGCGTGAGCTGGATGAAGCCGGGATGAGGATTTCCTGCTTAACTGGCTAGGTTCGAGTAGTTTATTGCTGCGGTGCATTGGAACAAGTGCCACGGAAGGTGGTTAACCGATGTGTGAGTTTATATTAATACCGTCAAAGACTCGAGAAATGTGTACTGGTCTGTTTCCCATTTGATTGTTCTTTATCTATTCAAATTCTGGACGGGATCACGATGCTGAGCAGCGCATGAGCTGCAGTGGTCAGCGAACCATAGCTGACTGCTAGCGTCAGGGCCAGCGAACCAGAGCTGCCAAGACCCTTCTACACCTCCACGTGGTGATCCTGGATAACAGGATGCAGCAGGGCAGACTGGCTAAGGAGAAGGGATCGAAGAGGGAATGCTAACCCGGTACTCAAAGAATGCTTGCTGAAGTCGGATGTGTTGGACCGAAAGGTGCAAATATCGCAGTCAAGCTGTTATCTACGACACA
Source organism: Ariolimax columbianus (assembly GCA_036924085.1). Classification (NCBI taxonomy): domain Eukaryota; kingdom Metazoa; phylum Mollusca; class Gastropoda; order Stylommatophora; family Arionidae; genus Ariolimax; species Ariolimax columbianus. The sequence goes on from JAVGWX010000002.1 coordinate 71,608,938, forward strand.
ATACATTCCGTTCTCTGGACTACATTCTGCTACTTAAACCCTTTCAGGATTTGGTAGCGGGAGATTGTGAACGAACGCAGAAGAAGAAGAAGAAGAAGAAGAAGAAGAAGAAGAAGAAGAAGAAGAAGAAGAAATTCTGGACCGTCTTCTTCAGTTTCACCCACGAGACCCCGCTTGGACTGAACTACTCGACTATTCACCGCCATTTGTTTCTTGGCCTTCCCACTCACCTCTTTCCCTGTGGGCTCCAATCAAGTCCATGTCTGGTTATATTGCCTAGCTTTTTTTTCTGAGAGTGTGCTCTATCCTTCCTCACTTTCTTTGCCCAATGTCCAGCTCAATTGGCTGTTCCCGTGTTCTTTCACACAGATCTGTTCTTGCCATTACCTATGGCCATCTAAGAAGAAGTATGCTGGGAAGATACTTGTTAACGAAAGTCTACAGTCTGGTTGTGATACCCTTAGTCCTATGCCATGTCTCAGAGCCATATAGCAGGACAGCCTTAACAGTCGTGCTAAACAGCCTAAAATTAATTTCCATGGAGAATGCTGTCGAGTTCCATTTTGGGCTACTAGTTGAAAGCGAACCTAGCCTTATTGATCCTGACATTCCTGACACAGAAGAAGAAGATCCTGACATTAACATCTTGGTTTGTTCCTCCCTCTTCATCAATGTTACTTCCCAGATAGGTAAAACTTTGCACTTTCTCAATTATCTGGCCATCTATCGTTATGAGGTCTCTTTGTTCGTTATTTATTCTCATTCTCTTCGTTTTGTTTACACTAATCTGCAATCGCTCTGTTGCTACTTTATATGTTAGTTTATCCATCTTTCCTTCTTAGTCCTGCTGCTTATGTGACAGCATACATATATTGTCTGCAAAAACGCAGACACTGTCTATCAAACGTCCACTGAATTCCTGTTTTTCTCCCCTCTGTTATCTATTGCATCACTTAGTCCATGACCATGAAAAAATTGTTGGAAATAATAGGCATCTCTGTCTGACCCCAGTTTGAACTGTAAATCGGTATGGCAGTTTGCCAAGTAGATTATTTGACATATGGCCTCTTCATAGAAATCGTGTATAATTATTATCAATTTGTCTGGCATTCCATAATGCTTCAGTATTTTCCAAATTGCTGTTCGATCTACTTTATCGGATGCCTTTTCAAAATCTATAAAGTTCACATATTGAGATGTCTCCTACTCCCTAGATTGCTCAATGATAACTCTGAGCGTTGCATTTTGATTTGTGCAAGATCTTTCTGTTTGGAATCATACCTATTCTTCTCTCCGTTTCCCGTCTAAAGAATCTATTTTACGACCAAGCATCATACTAGTCAGCACTGTTCCACTCGCCGCTAGCAGTGGTACTCTCGTCAGTAACTGCATGAGGCCAGACTTCCTTTGATTGATAGTTGATCACACGACAAGTCTGATAAACACCCCAACCACCCTAACACCACATCCTTCTGACAAGAAGACGGCTCCTATAATTTAACTAGAAAAGAGCAAGTCATCATATTCAAACTTAGAACTGGATCCTGGATATACTACTAGAATCAAGGGACATCCTTACAACATAAAGACTATTGGAACAGATGCCAGATGTTCCTTCATACCGGAAAGGCTGGTCCACCATTTGCATTGGTGTAGGGATCAATATGCTGATATGAACAGATATCTGTTAACAATCTATCCTCCACACGGAGTTAAACATGTTTTTTTGGTTCAATAATTGATTTGATATCTAGCGTCGAAGAAGGAGAAGAAACACAAACGAAAAACACCAGGTAATCTCAGACGTACTATCCTCTTCCAGGGAAGCCTAGGATGTTGTCAAACTCTCCAGATCAAGATACGTCGTACATGAACCACTCCAGTCTCTACCTGTTGTCCAGGGCCCTTATACCAGGTAAGAAATATAGGTAGTAATTTCGTAATTACTGATTCACCTATGTCTGCATATTTGGTAACAGTGTGTGTTTTGAGGAGGCTTATCTGATATATAAATAAAGGTGTGTTGGTACGTAGCACAGGTAGATACACGGATAGGTAGGTTCACATAACAGACAGATAGACAGACAGATAGACAGACAGATATATATAGATAGATAGATAGATAGATAGATAGACAGACATACAGACAGTTAGATAGATAGATAGATAGATAGATAGATAGATAGATAGATAGATAGATAGATAGATAGATAGATAGATAGATAGATAGATAGATAGATAGATAGATAGATAGATAGATAGATAGATAGATAGATAGATAGATAGATAGATAGATAGATAGATAGATAGATAGATAGATAGATAGATAGATATATGGATGGATGGATGGATAGGATGGATGGATAGGATGGATAGATATGATGGATGGATGGATGGATGGATATGATGTATAGGATGGATGGATAAGATTGGATAAGATTGGATAAGATGGGATAAGATGGGATAAGATGGGATAAGATTAGATATATTAGATATATATACCAACAGACAGACATATTCCACAGCTACAGATATATTTGTAAATGTATGTTATGATGTGTTGGATATTGCATTTGTACTCCTCCCCCGTTTGTTATTAAATAGGATGTCCGCTCGTCGTTGCATTTTTTCCCTAATAGTAAGCCATGTACCAATTTACACCATGGTTAACTAAAGCTTGTAGATAACGATGATTGAATGTAATACATTTATCATGAGAAGTGAGTCGCTATGTTAGGAAAAAAAAAGCAAAATCCTTGCAGACCAATGCAGTGCACACATGTCAGAAACCTCCAGAATGAGAATAGGGATTTTAGCATTTACTGCAAATTCTCTATTCATTTTATTAGGTCATTTGTTAAGGTCGTCAGTGACTGCCACGTCTAATGACCGTTTAAATGACAGCAACAAACTCCTCTCCCCCTTACCTACGTCTGACTAGTGTAATGGTAGAGCACTCGCTTTCATGGCATCAGTACGGAGTTCAACTCCCATGATTGCACGGTCCAGCTGTAAATGGGTAACTGTCATACGACTAGGGAAATAAAAGACAGCGAGGAACAGAACCTCATACAATCTACGACTTAGTATACTGAAGATAACTTCATTTTCCAACACTAATGTAACTTCTACGGGACAAACCTTGACTTAGTATACTGAAGTCTCTAATAACTTCATTCACCGACAACAGTGTAATTACTATGGGGGCAAAACTTGATATACTAAAGTCTCTAACAACTTCAATCTCCAACACTAATGTAACTTCTATGGGACAAACCTTGACGAAGTATACAAAAGTCTCTAAGAACGCCTTTCTTCGACAGTGGTGTAACAACTATGGGGCAACTCCTTGACCTTGTTACCCATTTCTTAGAAGCTTAGTCAAAGCTGTCGTCGATGCTCACTCCTGATTGCGTGTATTTGTTGAAGACAAGTACCGGCACTCAAAAGCGAGCTGTAAAATTTTAATTGAGATGTGTTTATCATTCCTTATCCTTATTCTTCCTTATCTATTCTATTACTATCATTGATGGTGTGCTGGTGTCACTGATAAATCCATCGTGGTTGTGACTAAGTTTTCTTGTGTAATAGTATTCACCCATACTATTTTATTGCCACTGTTTCAGATATTCGGCGTTGCCAAGGTGACTCCAAACATTGCCAGACAACCACATTATGTAAGGATACAACTGCCCAGGCCCTAGGTTGTGCATGTCATCAAGGAACATACTTAAAGGGATTGCAATGTCTCGGCAAGTAAATCTGACTTAGGAGCGTATTGGTGGGGTGGGGTGGGGGGGGGGGCGGGGGGATGGGGGTCCGGCCCCATCGTTACTGTTACAAGGGTGCACTTTTGATCTACTGTAATGAAAAGTATTTTTCTGTATTATTAGTACGCGTCGTTAGACATAATTGTATTATTTGTTACTACTATTTACTAGTAAAATAAATACAATTAAAGCATAACAAAGCCGTTACACTTCACTGTCATACTATAAATAAATTTCTTAGAAACAAAATGATAAAACACGCACATCGACTGCTTTAATGGTTAACGTAGAACACGCCCCAACAGATGATGAATAATGAATAATAAACTTTCAGTTTAATGCATTTATTTTAAAAAATAGCAACCGTTATTTACACCTGGTTTCTGCACCCCTACAGAACCCAGCACTGGACAATTGGGACGAACTAGTCAACAATTTAGTAGCCTTTATCAAAGAAATGTATTTTATTTTAGGAATAGTCATGAAGCGTCAATGTCGATGTTGGAAGCAGAAACTGATAGCCCACAAAGAGTCACGAGATGCTGAATTGACAAACAAACCTGAATTGAAGAGAGAAATGTTTTCTTCGCTGGACATAGTAATCCAATAAATAAATGAGAATTCAACAGATTGGATGTTCTGGTTAAGAAATATACCTTCCTTACTCCGTCGAATCTTTTGAACAACAAATACAAGTGCCAACTAAATCATGATTGCGATCACTTAGTTCAAATATTGTCCTAAGAATTGTTATAGCAATTGCTGTTAGTGTTACTTATTGTGGGAGGAGTTTTTTCTAAGTTAAAATGAATTCAGAATAACTTAATATCTACGATGAGTACCTTGCGGTTAAGAAATCTTACCATCCTGTTCATAAAATAGCAACAGGCAGTGCACTTCAACAACATCAGCGACAATTTTGCTAACAGAAAAGCAAGAAAAATAACATTGAAGGATGTTGAAATAACATTTTTTTCACTTCAGAAATAAAACCCGGCGTCTTAATCTTTTTTCTTATACCTCATTTTGACTTTTTGTCTAAGTATGTCTGATGTGTATTGAGAGGGGAGCTAAAAAGCAGCTACCGCCCCGGGCGGCACAAATTTTAGCTACGCCAATGCTCAGACTACATCAGTTATCATCTCCATATCGAAGGCCGGATGCAGTGGATATCCGACGTTCTTTAACTTGTGATATGCCGATTAATTCTGACAGACCTTCCCTCGTTCATCTCTTGCTGGAGCCATGAAAGTGTTCAACGCCCATATTGTATTGGTTCATTGCTTCCGTTGAGTCTAGAATTCCCATTTGACCTGGACGTGTGAAACCAAAGGCTGTTCTTGGGGAAACTCCGGTTACGTTCGTCGACCTTCACTTGACACGAACAAACATTCTTTGTTTACAACTGGCTGCCATGAAATCTCCACAGATTCCCAATCTGAATATGTGAAACCAAAGCTGGTCAAATGGAAAATCCCGTTGTTTTTTTTACGAAGGTCGATCTTCGCTTGCATTGATTAAAAAAAACAATTAAACTTCACAACGAGGGCTACGAACCAATGAAAAGGTGCTGAGACCGATGCTGCGACGTTTCTGTTTCTAAGTATTGACGTCATTGCACTCCGGGCATACCCATAGGTGCGCAGTCTCTCTCAGTAAATGGTACAGGGTCTGGATGCTGATGGTTGGTCCCTGTAGCTGGTTGGTTGAACACTCTCCGGTTGCTCCTTCCCATGCCCCCACTCCGCTCGAACCTCGTTTAATGTTGAAATTCTATAGTCTTGACTTAATCTTTTTCGGTGTCCTCGTGCAAGAGACGGTCATTAATGAATTTCAAAATGTCACTCCTATCCATCATTAATGTGCCAATGATGGGAGATTGTGAAGCCAAGATGTCACGTTTTTCATTGTCGTGAACCCCAGTTTGACCAGGACAGTAGATTCATGTCAAACCTTAGAGGTTTGAGGTCTCAATAGCTGATACCCGCTCGTACCTCAGTAATCTCTTCTGTACCTTCTGAAGTACAAGTTTTCCTTTGGTACTTGCGTCTTAATTCACCCACAGCCTACTGTAGATACAGACCTTCTAGCTCACGGGGAAATCCCTTTGAAACGTCACATTCCAAGGCTGACTAAATAACGGAACTTGCATGTGTCAACTAACAGTGCAACTATAGTAGCGTGTTCGGGAAACAAAGATGGATATGCAGTTAGTTTCAGGGCAGGATTATGTGAAAGAATAACTCATAATAGTGATTTCTTGTGCTCTGTACTGTGAATTTGTTTGATTTCTCTGTGTGAATCATGGATTGATTATAAACCTTGGCACAACATGAATTCCGTTATTTAATCGGCTTGGAATGTGACGTTTCAAAGAGATTTCCCCGTGCGTCAGAAGGCCTGTATCTAAAGTAGGCTGTGATTCACTCCAAACAAAGTTCCCTGGGTTTGCATCATATGTTTTTGAAAGATGATGCTTCTATATACGAGTTTTGTGATTCATGCGGCGAAAACCGTTTAAATGATGAAGCGGAGACCGAGGCTATAAAAACAGTAGTTGAGATTGTGCACCAATATATTGATTTGGGCAACTTGTTGACCATGGACTTATGATTTTTAGTGACTCCAAGTCGGTTCTGGAGGCGCTGAAAAATAACCCATACAAAGAAAAGGAGAAATCCATGATGGGAAGGGCAATCAACAACATCATCACTGCCCGCGGGATAAATGTCACATTGCAATGGATCCCTGAACATAGTGGACTATTAGAGAACCAGATGGCCGACAGATTGGCAAAAACAGGAGCCTCGAAACAACAATTGGATAGACCCTGCATTAGCCGCACAGTAAAACTAATTATTAAGAATAATACCGGGAAAATCTGGATGAACAAGTGGGCGACAGGAACAACAGGTCGCAGTGTGTTTAGCGCAATGTCACAGCCAAAAAAGTAATGATGATATAAATATAAGAGATCAAAGTCGCATCTTTCAGTTCCAAACAGGACATACCAGAGCCAATGGCCACTTGAACCGCATCAATCCCCAGCACTGCCCTTGTGCAGATATTGCCATCATCCTGATGAAACAGTTCGACACCTACTCATTGAGTACACAGCGCTTGCGGACATGAGGAAAAGATTCTTACAAGCACTGCCTACAATTACCAACACACTTAATGGAGCAGTGAAACAACTAAAGAAGACCTGTATCTATATAAGAATGACATTGGGTTGTTAAGAGCAGGCTTACTCTGCATCTATGGGATAACAACAACAACAAAGCTGATGCCTGTAACTGGACATTCCATTTCGTGTCAAGGGAAGAACAGGTCTATTATATAGTTTTATTTTAAATAAATTATTATTGTAGATAAAGATAGAAGTGTAGAAAAGATGGTTATATTCAGTTTTGCGACCATCTGGAAGAAATAAGGGTCCTAAAAAGAAGCAGAAGGACATTTCCTACAACTAAATCCACAATTTTAATTTTTGAGGTAACGTAATAGCTGTCCATCGTTGTCGATGAGGACCGCCGACATCATCCTTGTCATAGATTTCCCTGTTGAGTGTGGGTGCGCATGTGGCTGAATAGGCCAATGCGGACACGAAAACATCTGCTACATATCGGGCACACGAGTTTTGTAGAAGGTGATGGTGATCCCGCTGTTCGGGATTTCCGGGTCTCGCGTCTGCTTTGGGCTTTCAAAACACGGTCGTCTTCGCCGGTAGCTACACCCGATTTGACTGCGCTTCTCCAGTCAGATCTGTCTTGCGCAAGACATTCCCAGATGTCGATGTCTATCTGGCAGCTTTTCAGTGAGTCCTTCAGACCATCTTTAAATTGTTTTTTTGGGCGTCCTCTCTCTCTCGCCATCCCTTTCTCAGCTCGCCGTAGAGAAGCTTCTTTGGGAGCCGCTCGTCTGACATACGGACGAGGTGTCCGGCCCATCATAGTCGTGCTTTTTCTAGCAGTGCATGTATGCTGGGCATGTTAGCCCTCGAGAGAACCTCGATGTCAGTGACACGATCTTGCCATCGGATGTGCAATATTCGCTTCAGGCAACCTGTGTGGAAGTGGTGTAACCTCCTTGCATGTCCAGAGTATACAGTCCAGCTTTCGCAAGCGTATAGTAGGGTTGGAATGATGGTTGCACGGTAGACTTTGAGTTTGGTCTTGACGCTGATGCCACGACGTGCCCAGACCATCGAGCGCATTCTACAAAAGGCTGTGCTGGCCTTTGCTATTCTGCTTTCCACCTCATCGTCTAGGCTGACAGATCTCGACAGCGTGCTGCCCAGATATGTGAATTTGTCTACGACATATAGCGTCTGCGCGCTGACTGTAGTCTCTGGTTTTGTGTACGGCATGTCTGGTGCTGGTTGGTACATGACCTCTGTTTTTTTGGCATTTATGGTCATTCAAAAATTGTCGCATGCGGCAGAGAACCGGCCCATTCCAACCTGCATGTTAAGTTCTGAGTTGCTCATTAGAACGCAGTCGTCAGCAAATACAAGTTCCCTGATTATGTCGCCAGCCACTTTGGTTTTGGCCTTCATTTTTCTGGGATTGAGTAACTTGCCATCTGTGCGGTACTTTATGGGTATTCCAAGCTCCAGTGATCTAAAGACGTTTGTCATTGTGGCCGCGAACATCATGCTGAACAAGGTCGGGGCGAGTACACATCCTTGTTTCACTCCGTTTGATACTAGAAACGTTTTAGATATTGCACCGCTGTCCAGTACACGAGCACACATGCCTTCGTGTAGCTGTTTCACCATGGTTATGAACTTGTTGGGGCAGCCAAACTTGGACATTATCATCCACAGCCCTCCTCTGTTTACTGTATCAAATGCCTTTGTCAAATCAATAAATGTGGTGTACAAGGCCTGATTTTGTTCCCGACACTTCTCTTGTACTTGGCGAGCGGCAAAAATCATGTCCACTGTTCCTCTTCCGGCTCAACCCACATTGGCTTTCTGGGAGATGGTGGCTTTGTTCAAGGTGTTTGTTGAGCCTGTTTAGCAGTAAGCGCGCTAGGATCTTGCCTGCTACGGAGAGTAGTGATATTCCACGATGGTTGTCGCATTCCTGACGGTTGCCTTTTCTTTTCTACAGGTGAACGATTGAGGCGTCCTTTAGCTCCTGCGGAATTTTTCCTTCAGCCCAAATGTGGCAGTGATTCTTCTGGTGAGGGATGGGCCAGCTGTCTTATCTACCTATGCTGGTATGGCATCCGCTCCTGGAGCTTTTCCTATAGATAGTGAACTGATTGCTCTGTCGACTTCCTCCTCAGTGATGACTTCATCCAACGCCAGGTTCAGTTCCACCTGCGGCATTCGCCGGATGGCCCCCTCATTTATGGACGATGGGTGGTTTAGTATTTTGCAGAAGTGGTCTGCCCATCTGTCTAGAATCTGAACCTTATCTGTTAGCAGTGCTCCATCCGCACTGCGAACTGGAGTATTACTAGAGGGCTGCGGGCCGTAGAGAGCTTTCAGTGCCTCGTAAAACCGTTTGGTGTCATTACGCTCGGCGAACATCTCAATTTCGTCAGCTCTTTTGCTGAGCCAGCAGTCTTGCATTTCTCTAAGCCTGGTCTGGACAGCTTTGCGAGCAGGATTGAAGGCAGCTTTTGCTGCCGGAGATGGTGTGTCCCTCTAGTATTCCCTGTGCGCTTCATGTTTTGCACCGAGAAGGCCCTGTATTTCTAGATCGTTCTCGTCAAACCAGTCCTTATGCTTGCGCGTGAGTGGGCCAATGTGTTTAACAGCTGTATCGTAGAGTGTGTTTCTCAATGATGCCCAGTTCTCTTTGATGTCGTTCTTTTCAAAACGGAGCTCAGATAGTCTGCCCTCAAGCTCTTCCTGGAAGCCTCCTCTCGTGGGTTCGTATTTCAGTTGAGAGATATTTAGCCTCCTCGGTGGTTTCTTTCCCTGTGGGTGCATTTTGGGCTGGATCTTGAAGTTTAGTTTGGCAATGACAAGTCGATGGTCGGTCCAACATTCTGCACCACACATGCTCTTCGTTACCATAGCATCCGCTCGATCCCTACGTCTGATGATAATGTAGTCAATGAGGTGCCAGTGGCGGGATCTTGGGTGCATCCATGTAGATCATTTTCGGACCGGAAGTCGGAAAGCTGTATTTGTAATGAGTAGTTCATTTGCGGCACATGTCCTCAGAAGGAGCAGTCCATTACTATTGCATTTTCCGATACCATGTCTGCCAATGGCCCCCTCCCAGGCTGTATGGTCTGTGCCAACCCTACCGTTAAAATCACCGAGGATGACCAATTTGTCAGATTTGGGGACTGCAGCGATGAGCGCCTCAAGGTCCTCATAAAACTTATCTTTTGTTTCCTGAGGATTTGTCATTGTGGGTGCGTATGCACTGATAAGTGTTGCATGGCGCCCTCCTATTAGAGGGAGACGCAGTGTAATCAGGCGGTCATTAATTCCTCTGGGCATGCTTGTGAGCTTTGTGACCATGTTGGTCTTGATGGCAAAGCCAACTCCAGCTTCACGGCGTTCTTCTTTGCTGCGGCCGCTCCAAAAGAAAGTATAACCAGCGCCTTCTTCTGTGATCTGTCCTTCTTCTGCCAGTCGTGTCTCGCTCGCTCAGAGCAGCTATGCAGATGTTGTATCTAGCCAGTTCCCTGGCGATCAGAGCTGTCCGTCGTTCGGGTCTGTTCGCTTTGAGGTGGTCACATTTAAATAATGTCAGCATGAATGATGTTGAAAACGATCTTAACATTTACGTTGATGCATCGTCACATGAACTGTACCAATCAAGCATTTGCGGGCGTGTGCCATTTTTGGCGCTTGTTTCCCTCCTTTGCCGTTTTCCAAGAACGTTCGATGCATTGAGTATGTGGTTAGGTCAACAAGCTTGACTGAGTCATTTACAGTTTGAAAATTAATTCTAGGTTTATTGGCCATACCGTTATAGGCGCGATGTTTGATACCAATACAGTTAAAAAGTAGACTATTCTGTGTGTTAAAAATAGATATCCGGTGCTAAAAAATATATTTTTCTTCGGGGTAAATTAAGACGCAAGTACCCATCCTTTGTAGCTACCCACGACTTCCATCTTCATTCGTGTTTGTTTCTAACTCCCTCCTTCATGTGTGTTTGTCTCTAACTCCCTCCTTCATGTGTGTTTGTCTCTAACTCCCTCATTCATTCGTGTTTGTCTCTAACTCCTTCCTTAATTCATGTTTGTCTCTAACTCTCTCCATCATTGGTGTTTGTCTCTAACTCCCTCCTTCATTCGTGTTTTTCTCTAACTCCCTCCTTCATATATGTTTGTCTCTAACTCCCTCCTTCATTCGTGTTCGTCTCTAACTCCCTCCTTCATGTGTGTTTGTCTCTAACTCCCTCCTTCATGTGTGTTTGTCTCTAACTCCCTCATTCATTCGTGTTTGTCTCTAACTCCTTCCTTAATTCATGTTTGTCTCTAACTCTCTCCATCATTCGTGTTTGTCTCTAACTCCCTCCTTCATTCGTGTTTTTCTCTAACTCCCTCCTTCATATATGTTTGTCTCTAACTCCCTCCTTCATTCGTGTTCGTCTCTAACTCCCTCCTTCATGTGTGTTTGTCTCTAACTCCCTCCTTCATTCGTGTTTGTCTCTAACTCCCTCCTTCATGTGTGTTTGTCTCTAACTCCCGCCTTCATGTGTGTTTGTCTCTCTAACTCCCTCCTTCATGTGTGTTTGTCTCTAACTCCCGCCTTCATTCGTGTTTGTCTCTAACTCCCTCCTTCATGTGTGTTTGTCTCTCTAACTCCTTCCTCCATGTGTGTTTGTCTCTAACTCCCGCCTTCATTCGTGGTTGTCTCTAACTCCCTCCTTATGTGTGTTTGCCTCTAACGCCCTCCTTTATGTGTGTTGGTCTCTAACTCCCTCCTTCATGTGTGTTTGTCTCTAATTCCCTCCTTCATGTGTATTTGTCTCTCTAACTCCCTCCTTCGTGTGTGATTTCGTCTTCTTATGTTTATATTGCCATGGTTATTCAGAACGGAGACTGTCTTATAACGCAAGCAACTTGTTTCATAAATGTGTGTCCTATCTAACTCTTGTGCCTTCTCCTCCAGTCATGTTCCACTGATGCCTGTCTGATTTTATTTAACAGTGCCACATTAGTAATCTTTTCATATCATTTCAATTTATGTAATTTCTACAGGGATCTATTGAAGAGTCTGTAGCTTTTTCGATTTTTTTGGATTTTTGTTTAGTTTGTTCTCCATGATTTAGAGCCATACAGATCAACGGACTTTACACTAGAGTTAAATATTTTTAATTTTGTGTTTAACTTAATTTATTTTGATTTCCTTCATATCACTAAGGCGATGAAAGTATCTCTAATCTTTTCTATTCTTATTTTGATAACGTTGTTGTTGTCTCTTCCTTTGTCTAAATACCACAAAGAAACACATATTGACTAATGATACAAATACGAAAATTGAGTTGACTAGGACACAATGTGCGCCAAGAAAGTCTCTTACAGAAAATGCTAGAGAGCAAGATCCAGGGGAAACGAGGAAGCGTGGGGGTGTGGGGATGGGGGGAAGGGGAAGGGTACCTAGACTCACTTGTGCGTTTCATGCATGCTGAGACGTTATAGTGCGAATGTATGCTGAAATAAAGAGAGACGCAGAGGATAGTGTCCAATGGGGAGACATGCTTAAACAACCGTACAAGTTTTAGGACAGATCAGCCAGTGGATAGGGTCCAATATAGAGACATGGCCAAACAAAGCTGGCAACCAGTTTTAGGGTAGATCAATCCATGGATAGGGTCCATTGTAGAGATATGCTCAAACAACCGTACAACAAGTTTTAGGACTGATCAACCACTGGATATGGTCTTATGTAGAGACATGCCCAAACAAAGCTGGCAATCAGTTTTAGAGCTGATCAATCCATGTTAGGGTCCATTGTAAAAACTTGCTCAGACAACCTTACAACTTGACTTAAGACTGATCAACCACAGGATAGGGTCCATTGTAAAAACTTGCTCAGACAACCTTACAACTTGACTTAAGACTGATCAACCACAGGATAGCGTCAATTAGAGAGGCATGCTCAGACATCCTTACAACCAGTTTTAGGTGATGTTGATGATAACAATCAGAATGCATCTTTCAACCAGCAGTATCCTTTAATTGAACTTAGTGCGCTAATAAATCGGGCGACTAAAGTATTTATTAACAGCGAAACGAACTCAGTTCTTCTGTAGTGACAAGAGATACCTCTACCGTTGTTAGCTAGACACTCTAAGGTTAATTTACATCTAACTTGATTATTCTCATTTTAAATTTTCGAGTTATGTATTTGAATGTTCGTATGCATCTCATGTTGTTGAATAGCTTTGCTAATTCCTATTTTATTCATGGTTTGGTTTCCATATTACGTTTTCTGTTCACATGATTCCAACACACGAGGGTAAAACTGGCGATTTTAGACTTAGCTAACAAGGCAATTTAAGACTTAGACTTTTTCAAACTTAGCGAACAGGTAATTGTAGACTTAGCTAACAATGCAATTTCAGACTAAGACCCTATTAAACTTAGCAAACAGGTAATTTTAGACTTAGCTAACAAGGCAATTTAAGACTAAGACCCTATTAAACTTAGCGAACAGGTAATTGTAGACCTAGCTAACAAGGCTATGTAAAACTATTACCCTATTAAACTTAGCAAACAGGTAATTGTAGACTTATCTAACATACACTTTTAGACTTACAGGTACTATTAGACTTAGCTAACATGCAATTATAGACCTAAAACAATTTTAGACCAACAGTCGCTATTAGTTTTAGCTAACAGAAAATTATTGACAGCTATCAGGTAATTTTAGACTTAGTTAACAAGCAATTTTAGACTAAACTGACGGGAAATTTTTGACAGCTAATAAGCAATTTTAGACTTACATAATAAGAAATTTTAAACTTTGCTAATAGTCAATTTTAGACTTAGTTAGCATGATTTTGAAGACTTAGGTATCGTAATAATTTTAGACCCACCAACAGGCAATTTTAAAGCTATATTAAACTGTCTATTGTAGTTGTAACCAATCGTCAGTTTTGGAGCTAATGAACACTAACTGCTAAACCTAACTATTTTTAAATTAAACGATCATTTGAATTGCAAACAAACGGTCAATTGTGGAACTAACAAATAGTCAATTATGAACCTAACAAATAGTAAATTTTAGACCTAACTAATAGTTAATTTTTGATCTATCAAGCAGCCATTTTAACATGGAAAATGACGAAATCAGATATCCACAAAATCTGAAAAGGACAATTAAATAAAACAGAATTAAAAAAACAATGAAAAATCTCATGACAACTAGCGGGATTGTATCCATAGTTAAAAGTGATTGTCATAATCAAAAGAAATCAAATCCCACAATAAGATGAATTTATGTTTCATGCTGTTGTTATTCGTGCTGATGTACAGGCCAAAGTATATACTTACGGTGTTTCTTCCTTCATTCAGTTTGCTCTGTGTGTGATAAAACCCAATATGTGGCAGCCCCTTGTAATGCGCAAAGAGATACAGTTTGTATTGGTAAGTAAACTGTTAAGGAATGAGTGATTATTTTAAAACAAACAACGAATTCAGATATTATATATTTAACGAACTCTAGAAAATATTGGTGCAATATAGAAAATATAGATATAGATAATGACCACCGATAAAACACTATGTTAAAATAATATTACAATAAGTAGTGAGGAAATAGACCAGGTCACGCATGAATATCTTGGATCAAGAATTGACTTAAAATTGCGACTGCTCAAAAGAAATTAGAAGAAGACTAGCAATGGCAACGCAGAGGCTAAACAAAATGAGGAAATTATGGCAGAACACCAGCAAAACGACGAAAGTAAAAGTCATGAGAGCCTGTGTCTTTCCGTGGCAGAATAAAGATGCGAAGCATGGACGATTACCAAAACATCTAGAAAGAGAATCGAGTCAAAAATGTTACAGAATGATCATCCTCAGAACACTCTGGGCTGACAGAAGGACAAATATAGACAATTGGCAAGAGTTGAACATAGAGGAGAACTGGTGTATCAATTCCATTTTGACGAGAAAATTGAAATGCTTTGGTCACATCAAGAGACAAAACGGTCTCAAGAGAACAGTGATGGAAGGTATGGTACCGGGCAAAAGAGGCAGCAAGCCATACCAAGATTGGTTGGTTGGTTGGTTATATATCCAGTAGCCTGTGGGCTTCTCCCCTTAAGTCCAATGTCATATAGTGGTATCTACAGGTGTTTGTGAGCTGTTAGTTTCCTACAGTGTTCTATTTGTCTGGCATCAGAGGAAGGAAGTAGCTGTTTCGTAACACCGGCAAGCGCAGAACACTCCAAAAGATAATGTTCCACGGTTTCATAGGGATGTGGGCACAGCCGGAACTCTAGAGTATGTTCTGGTTGGATTCTGTTCATGTGGATGTTACGTTGCATGTGTTGAGTGTGAAGTCTAAAAATTGTGCACTGACCTTTCCTTTTTAGGAGGTTGATGTTGTCTTTGTGATTTGGGATAGCCGTATATTTGTAGATTTCTCTCCTAGTATTCCACAATGCCCATCTATTCAGTCAAGCCTCTTTGTTCGCATTCTTCAGTAGTTTGGCTGTCTGTAAGGTCGTTGGTGTATATTTTTTGTTTTTCATTTGGTCCCTTCTTATCAATATCCAGGAGGCGACATCAATTGAGAAACTTTTCAGAGACACTTTCAGATAATCTTTGTATTGTTTCTTCTGTCCTCCCGATGAGCGCTTGTTTGTCCTGATCTCACCGTACAACAGCTACTTAAGGACGCGCTCATCTGACATACGTACGAACAACATGTCCAGTCAATTTGAACCTGACCCTCAGCAGCAGCGTATGGTTACCAGAGAGTCTGGCCCTGCGGAGGACTACAAGTTGGCCCTCTGTCCTGCCAAACGATCCTGTCCAGCTTGAGGAGACAGTTCATGTTAGATAAATCAGTGCGCTCTACCGTTTGAATAGAAATGTGGTAGGAACTACTGATGGAATAACAATTCCCTTTGAAATAACTACAGGCATGAAATGAGGATATATGTATTCTCTATTGCCTTTCTACATGCCCTCATCGTGTAGTGTGTCATTTGCAGAACGTCGCTCCAATCACATTCTGTCTTAAGGTATATATGTACATGAATAAAACAACTGCACGTGAGTAACCACAAACAAGAGGCGCCAACTGCATGTGAATATTGCAGATATCAAGAGTACAAGAATCAGGAGAGGGATGTCATAGAGGGCACAGTAAGACAGAACGATTGGTATGGTTTCATGGTAGAGATCTTAAACAAAGAGGAAGAATAGATTCACACTGTACCTGAAACGACAGACTACCATCACGAAGCAGAGTGGAGTCACTAGGAGCTACATCCAGCGAGTATGGTGGATGGGGCATGATTTTATACCCGCACGAATTTCTGACGTTCAGGACTTGATTACGGAATTGGGGACGTGGTTCTGGGTCCAGATGGAGGAGTTTTACAATCAGGCCATCAGGAAGGTGAAGAATCGATGGGAGAAGTGTATCTCCTTGCAGGGTGAGTACACTGAGAAGGATTATTAAAGGGCACACCAATTTTCAGGCAAGTGACTTGAAATAACTCCTTCTAAAGTGCAAATCTTTTATACCATCCCTCGTATAACGTTGTCTGCCTCTTGGACGACTGCCTCCCACCTTACATTCTAGTATGGTCTTCAACAAGAAGGTATGTCTTTTTATATGACCAAAATAACTGTCTAACCCTGATTTTGGTCATTCATTCTCTTTTCACCCTTTCAGTCTTTCAATACTTCCACATCTGTTTTCCTCTCTACTCAAGAAATACGACCACATTTTCGACTCAATCTTTCATATTCCCACAAAGGCTTCAATACCTTTTCCAACCTGTTATTCGGTGTCCATGTTTCTACGCCATAAAGTACTGACAAGTATACATAACATCTAACAACTCTCATTTTCAAATTATGAAATCAAGATGTCTGAAAGTGCACGAAGATGAAGATGTATCGTATGAATCAGCATACCGGAAGTCCAAAACATGTGTTCATCGATCTATGCTCTTGTTCGCCGATGGACAACTTATGTCAACTATCTTGAGCCAAAAATGTTGCTTGGGTCGTTGTAAGTCCCTGTTCCTACAAAATTAATCTTATGGCATCTATGCTGGGCCAAACGTGTTGCGTGGTTGTTTGTGAGTCTGTCGTTGGAGGATTAATCTTATGTCATCTATCCTGGGCCAAACGTGTTGATCGGGTCGTTTAAGGATACGAGACTTCTTCCGATACAGAACAGCAAGAGTGAAATTAGATGGATCACTGAGCCATAGACTAACTCTCAAATAAGGCGTACCCCAGGGAGGAGTCATCTCTCCTACCCACTTTATCCTGTTCATAAACGATATAGCGGGAACACTCCTAAAGAAAGTATCCAGTGCCTTACACATCTGACGATTTTGCAATGTGGTGCTGCAGAAAAGCTACCAACAGCTAAAAACAGATTGCAGACAGTACTGGACACTGTTGGAAATGGGGTTACAGATTGGGGATTGCAGATTAACATCTCAAAGACAGTTACAGCATGCTTCTCACTGTCCAACACCAAGGAAGAAACAAAACAATCTACATGGCAAAGAGCTTGTACAATGAAATACCCCTGTGTATCCTGGAAAAATATGGAAAACTAATAGCCAACCAACCTGCAGAAATAGAAATGCTTTTCACTTATAAAGAGCCAAGCTGCAACATAAACAGCATCGCAATAAGAACAGAGATCCAAGGAATCAGAAGTAAAGACCAATACAGTGTCCACGAGCTGATAACTTTAGCACAAGCAATGGTTGAGGAGAAATATAAAACCAAGGACGACACAGGTTTACACAGATGGTTCAGCAGAGGAGGCAGGTCCAAACGGGGGGAGGAGTCATATTCATAAGACACAAAATTGGAAATATAACAGAAGAAGCCCTATCAAAAGGAAAGTCATCCACAAACCTCAGAGCAGAATCTAAGGCCCTCCTGCGAGCATTGAGAATACTTCAAACAGAACGGCAACCACCAACAAAAATAGCTGTATTTGCATAATGCAGAGTACTATTAGAGACAATACAAAAAACAAACAACGAACCACTGTTATCAGAGATCAGAGCAGAACTAGGAAAACTCCAGAGATCTTCAACAATAGCGCTCCAGTGGCTACCCTCCAATTGCGGAATCACGGGAAACGAGAGAGCTGATGCTCTGGCAAAAGATGGCAGCAAAAAGGCATAATTTAATCATCGAGTACCAAACGGAGAGATCAAGAACATCATCAGAAATCATTCTATACACCAATGGAGAGAAGACAAAAACATAAGCAGTACGCCAGACCTAATTCACCAACTCAAAAGAAATCAACAAACTACCTTATTTCGTCTGAGAACTGGACACTTATCTATACCGACTGAAGATCTCACAAACCGATGAGAGCCCATGTGGAACAGGAGCTCAGAACCCTAAACACATGTTACAGTAATGCCCAATCTATAGGTAAATGAGATATCAGAACTGGCCATAGGGTGCAGAGCTGAGACAAAATCTGTAGGGCAGCCGCTCCAACCTGGTGAAGACTATAGACTTCATCATGGCGACTGGCCGGCAGATATAGCATGACTAAAAAATCATAAACGCAAAAAAGAATCGTTTAAGTCTGTATCGTTGGAGGATTAATCTTATGTCACCTATCCACCTTACACAGTTTTCGTCGTGCCCCGTAGACATACTTTATTGTGTTATAAGCGCAGTGGGAGGTGATCAGGCCGCATTCTCATGATATGATCGAACCAAACTATTATCTATAAATAAATGTATTAAACCGAAAGGGCAGTTCTCTCCTCGTTCTTCATTATAGCTCTGCCAGTGAGACCGCTCTTGTACCTTTGACTATGACCCATCCTGACACTGATAGCACAGCGTTGGTATCAAATACACAGTTTATCCGTTGTTAAGTTGACAGGCTGATGTTCAGGTGTTTCAGAAGTGGCGAGAATTGATAAATCACAGCTTTAGCGTTCGGACTGTGCTTTGATTTCTCTATCAAGCTTTCCATCTTCTGAGAAAATACTCACCAGATAATTGAACTCCCTAGTTCACCATAGTTCGAAATTAATTAAAAGAACAGTAGACCTGCTATTTTGTTGATCCTCGTAGAGATTGCTTTGATGCTCTAATTTTCAAATTATATCTTCCGCAAGTTGTGTCACGCGCGAAAACGTGATGTTGCAATATATCGTCATCCTCGCACGTAATACGTGTGCCGTCTACAAAGAAGTAGTTCGTGAACTGAGCTCGGATCAATTTCTGATGTTTCAACTTGGTTGGTTATATTTGTTATTTTGTCCTTCTAAATGATGAACAGCGTGCGGAAGATGTAAAACAGACACACACACCAGAATGGCAGTAGGAAAATAAAAGGCACTTGACGTGTAACCGAGAGATTCTTATGGCGTTCTGTCAAATCAATATTGCTTTATGGATGTAAGTCATGGGTAATAAATAACCAAATAAAAATACCGCTTACATCAACATAAATGTGGTGCGTTAAGTGAACGATACTTATATTATGGACAGCTAGGAAATGTGCGTTAAACGAATGCTACTTATATTATGGACAGCTAGGAAATGTGCGTTAAATGCTTGCTACTTATATAATGGATAGCCAAGAAATGCAACCAAGCTATATTATTTAAAATACGCAAATCGTTTCAAATCAAACATTTCCGCTCTCAATGGAGCACTGGTCTAAACAAATCCAAATCAAATTAGTTTATCAACTGTTCTAGCACTGTTCCCACCTTCCATGTTTCCTCTATGTTTGTCTCGAACTATCTTCTTCGTCTGTGTATTGGTCTGCTTCTACTTCTCTTGACTTGGGAGTTCCAGAATAGAGACTGTCATGTAATACTATCAACATATTTCCTTAATGGGTGTGATATTCACATAAGGGTGCTCAAAATACTTAGATAGCGAAATAGAACAATGTAGATATCCTTACAAGAACTGGATATCGAGGAAAATTTGTTAGTAAACAATATCTTGTCCAGAAAGCTGAAATATGTTGGCCACATCAAACGTCATAATGAGCTGGAGTGAACGATACTGGAGGGCATGGTGACTGGAAAGCGGGGCTGAGACAGACCGAGCAGAATATGGACAGGACATCACCGAGGTGCTGAAGAGGACAACGACAGAAGCAGGAGTTCTGGCTAGAGATTGAGAGTCTTACAGGTCGGCTGTTATGAGAGCGACGTTCTGCAAAGGACATGATACTTGATGGATGTGTGATATCCAACGCCAGTGTCTTCTCTTCACGTCAAGTTCCACTGATATATGTCTGGTTCTTTCCAAAATGTCTACATTAGTAATCTTATCATACGATTTCAATCTCACTAGTATGTGCAGGCACCTTCTTCTTCTTCTTCTTCCTCTGTGTTCGTTCTCAAACTCCCACTACTAATTCCTGAACAGGGCTTCGCAAGTAGCAGAATGTAGTCCGGAGAACAGAATGCACTGTATTGCTAGTTTACTGTTTGACTGCGATGTTTGCACCTTTCGGTCTGACACATCCGTCTTCGGGGAGGTGCAGGCACCAATTTATAACGTCTATACCTTTTCGTTGTTAATGTTGTTCTCCATGTTTCAGAGCAGTGCAAAAGATTGGCTTTTACATTAAAGTTACAGATTTTAATTTTTGAGCTGTTGCCATACGTTGCCCAGTGCAGCGAATGCTGCTCTGGCCTATTGTATTCTTGTGTTAATACATTTATCTGTAATTTAACGATTACTTTAACTAAAACAATATAGAAAGCATACACGTTTCATCTCTTTCAAGAAGGGCATGGAAAGCCTTGTGAGAACGAGAAAGATCGAGGGCATGAGAGGAAAGAAAGACAAGATACAATAATATATGAGATTGTATACCAGACTGGATAGTAAAGCAAAGTCTATCTGAAGCAGTTGCATGTCTTGGGTTGGTGTGGCCCAGTGCGTAACCCATCGTGTCAAAGGACCTCATGACTTACCAGACTGTACCAGTACATTATTGTTTGCAATGTTTTTTGCACTAGTGCTGCTCGTTAATTGAGAGTCACTGTAGTCAAGAGGTTAAAGCACTCGACTCTCACAGCGATGAACGGAAACTGTGAGCGATCGAATCCCCCAAGGGGATCAAGATGCTGAGCAGCGCAAGAGCTGCAGTGCTCAGCGATCCATAGCTGACCGCTAGCGTCAGGGCCAGCGAGCCATAGCTGCCAAGACCCTTCTACGCTTCCACGCGGTGATCCTGGATAACAGGCTGCATCAGTACAGACTGGCTAAGGAGAAGGGATCGAAGAGGGAATGCTAACCCGGTACTAAAAAAATGCTTCCTGAAGTCGGATGTGTTGGACTGAAAGGTACAAATATCGCAGCCAAGCTGTAAACTACGACACAACGCATTCCGTTCTCTGGACTACATTCTGCGACTTAAGCCCTTTCAGTGTTTGATAGTGGGAGATTGAGAACGAACGAAGAAGAAGAAGAAGAAGAAGAATCCGCCAAGTTTCAAGCGTGAGTGCGTGCATCCCGAGTTACCTCGAGTCGTCTCAACCAATAGTCTTGCCACTGATCCAAGGTAACTCAGGATAAGAGTGAGATTAATGACAGAGAATATTCTTACTCCCTATAATCCAAACACTGCCCACATCAGATTATTCAGACAAAACCGGCTGGTGTTGTGGTCATCATTTCTTCGCGATGGGCAATAACGTTTGTTCATTAATCTCAACTAAATTAGAACTATTTTTTCCTATCCTCCAATGCAGCTAAATTGTGAAACACTTCAAGGAAATTCAAGCCTTTCTAATAATAATAATAGTAACATTCACCTAAGCATGAGTAGCCCGATGCGTTGATTGACCACTGACATGACAACGTACTACAGCAAAAACTAACACTTCAAGGAAATTCAAGCCTTTCTAATAATAATAATAGTAACGTTCACCTAAGCATGAGTGGCCCGTTGCGTTGATTGACCACTGACATGACAACGTACTACAGCAAAAACTAACACTTCAAGCTGCAATTCTCATTAAACTTCCAATATCCGGGGATGAAGCCCATGTGCCTTGTTCTTTCATGGTAAGCTTCTCGACCGAGACCGAATCCCTGCAGGTTCCTTGAGGAGAGCCGTGTACTCCGCTGGCTTTGGTACAGGGCCGCGAAGATTGAAGGCATCACACAGGGTTGGAGCGATATATCTTCGGTATGCTGCTTACCGGGACGGGTCTAGTCTCTCCATAACGATGTGTTAGTCCATTATTGACCCATGTGTCGTCAGCAAACATGACGAAGTGCCATTCTCGTGAAGTTCACCCCCGCGAACTGGACCGGGGAAACACGACAGTTTGTCTCATGAAAGTTTACAAATAGTTTTTATAAGTTTAAGCTTTAACAATCTCTTCTGGTTAAGCACTGTGCACAGATTGGATAGGCAGTCATTTAGGTGTCGTCTGCTCTGATAGTTTTTCTGGTGCGGTCTCATCCTCAGCAACAAACACCCTCCCCATTAGTGACGCTACTGATCTGAGGGGTTGAAGAGCCGAATCGTGCAGATGGTCGTGGACAGAATTGAATGGCAGTGCCACGAGACAAGGCACATGATTATGAACAGCTAGGTGGCCATCGCAAGCAACGATAGTGATGCCACCTGACATGTGTATCCAGGTGTAACGGCATATGGCTGTACAAAACTCTATGCAAGTCTGCCGAATTTTCTTTTGCCATCTGCAATCTGTCCATCAAGAATGTATATGGAAATGTGACCGTCTTCTATAAGCGAACATCACCAATCCATTTTAGTCTTCACTGTCTAAACAGAGTGTAAAAGGTTGGGTACAGGTAGGAGAATGCACCTCTGGGTATGTCCCTCTGTTTCTCCACGAAATCCAAAGGAGGCATCTCGGAAACCATGCAGGGAATGTGCTCTTTTCTCTTGTTTGACACATGTTGTCCTCTGTTTCTGAGGTGCTTGGCACCTGAGTTTTACTAAGATTTGCTGCAATGTGGTTCTCGTTGCAGTACTCTGCAAGAGCATTGAGACAGCTTGACAGCTTGTTTTCAACTTCTTCGAACTGAAATCTTTTCGGCTATTCGTCTTTATCTTTCCGTATTTATTTTATAGACGCAGTATCAAGCCTGGTCTGTTATGCCTTAGCATTTATCAAGCAAACAAAAGCGTGAATACCACTCTATCCACATGATAAGAAAAAAAAGAATAAAAAAGAAAACTGAAACAAGATGGAGATAAGAAGCATTTGTAAAACATGATAGGAAAGAATTAATGAGGGTAGCTGATAAAGAAAAAGAAGGATAATAATTTAAAGGAAAGGGAGACAGACGAGGAAAAAAACGTGAAAAACTATAATAGAAATGGAGACAGATGAGGACAAAAATGAAGAAAATGTAGAAGAAAGGGAGACAGACGAGGAAAAAATTAAGAAAAGATAGAAGAAAGATAGACTAGAAAAAAAACCTGACAAAAAATATAATTGAAAGGTAGACAGACAAGGAGAAAAATGAAGAAAAGGTAGAACAGATGGAGACTAACGAGGAGGAAATTTGTAAAAATGAATAGAAAAGGATGACATGCGATTAAAAAAGAGAAAAAAGATAAATGAAGACAGTCGAAAGATAAAAAATTGATCAAACACGACAGGTGGAAGACGACAAAATAACACACCATTTGTACCGTATATTTCTCAATTTATTTTTCAGATGTCTCGTTTCCGGTTGGACTTTTGCCAATGAACCAGTCCACTGTGCCCGACAGTAAGTATTCAGAGGTTACGTGTGCTCGTCATTATGTTCGGAGTGAAAATGCGATCAAAGAACAACTGTATGAGAGGAGAATTTGCGTTGTTTTATATGTGGATATTTAAAAGATACATGTTTTTGAATATAAATGCTACAGAAGGATATTGCAGGTCTTGGTACTTGATTATTAATTCACCCCAAACAAACAAAAACATATTTTTTATCGCCGACATTGATGTAGTGACGTCACAGAAAAGTCCAGTTTTTTAAACAGCTATGGGTGTCAAACTTTCGGCGAGAATAGAATTTTTTTAATTTGACAACATTGGTACGTGATAAGGAGAGTAGCATCCACATTGTACAGCAGTACTGCATTATACATGATGTGATACGATGTAATAACAACCATGTTAGCTAACCTTAATTCTAATCCTGACAAATAAACCTAACCAGAACTGTAATCTCAACCTTAACTCTAACCATAACCCTAGTTATCAGCCGAACAATAACCCTAATCCCAACCCTAATTCCAACTTTAACCATAAACCTAATCCTAACCATAACCTTAACCCTAAACTTAACCATTAACAAAACCCTAACATAACACTTTGCAAAACTGAATATAACCATCTTTTCTACAACTTTATCTTCATCTAAATTAGTTTTTTTAAATAAAATTATATCGACCAGTCCTACCCTTAACACGAAAAGGAATGTCCCGTTACCTACGATGGGAACCCATGGAAATCTGTTTGGTGTAAAATAAGACGCAAGTACCAATATGGTTTTTAAAGAACATAAAACAATTGATAATGTAAGATTTTTAAAAAAATGTACTGGCAAGTCAACAGGAAACACATCTGTCAATAGTGTAATGTTGAAAACTGACATGGTTTGTTCACGTAACGAAACATGATTCCATTAAAAATAAACAATATTGCAGCCGACAGTAGTAGATTAAAGAAGACGAGGAGGACAAAGAAAGTCATGGGTTGATAACATCAATTAATGGATAGGGCATGTTTTGTTCACACTTGATCGCTAGACTGAGGACAGAGAACGAGGGAGATTTTGTGTATTAATATTTCCATCAACCCTACGACCCTCGGATTAAGGGATTATTAATTGAATGATTGAAAAGAATGCGTCACAAATCGTGGATAGACGAAGTTAAAGGTAGTCACATAACACACACTGCTTTCTGTGATGAAGTGCTAAAGCAGTGTACGAGACAACAGATTGTTTGTGAGTTGGCCATATCAGTTCCTATCTTTACTGCATTTCTTTCACAAACAGTAAGCCAGGTATTCAGTTTCAACTGGGGTGAATGTAGCGAGCTGGTAGCGGCAGTTGATTGACGTAACTTTACTGTGAAAAGCGAGTGTTTTACTGTAATGCGGATCCGACGAACCACTTTTATTTCAAGACAGAATGACAAACAAGGAAATCCTGGAGAAATTGCAATTAAGATATTTAATTTATGGAACAAGCAAGTCCGATAGTTTCATAATTTTGGTCACATCAACAGATTTAACATCTTTCTGTAACCAGTACCAGAAGAAAAAATAGAGAGCCAACGTGCCAGAGGAAAACAACGAAATCAGTGGAAAGAGAATACCAGAACATAGACAAGGAAAGGACTATCAGATTACAAGATGAAGGCAGAATGTGGATATATGTGGAGATCGATTGCAACTCACCTTCGATTTGCGGATAGCAACTAACCAAGAGCTCACTTAACTTCAGGTGAAACATACTGACCAAGACCCTACTTCATATAAGGTCAAACTTACCGATCAAGATCCTACTGATCAAGATCCTACTGATCAAGATCCTACTAAGATCCTACTGATCAAGATCCCACTTCCCGTAAGGTCAAACATACTGATCAAGATCCCAGCTTACTTCAGTTCAAACATACTGACCAAGATCCCAGCTTACTTCAGTTCAAACATACTGACCAAGAGCCTACTTCTCGTAAGTTCAAACATACTGACCAAGATCCCAGCTTACTTCTGTTCAAACATACTGACCAAGATCCCAGATTACTTCTGTTCAAACATATTGACCAAGATCCCAGCTTACTTCAGTTCAAACATACTGACCAAGATCCCAGCTTACTTTAGTTCGAACATACTAACCAAGATCCCAGCTTACTTCAGTTCAAACATACTGTCCAAGATCCCAGCTTACTTCAGTTCAAACATACTGATCAAGATCCCGGCGTAGTTCAGTTCAAAGATACTAACCAAGACCACACCTCACTCGTCAAGTGAAACTTACTGACCAAGACCCCACATTATTCCCGCGCACGGGCAGAAAGACTATCGTCTGGTCAGGCACAACATACTGATCAGACATGTTAGTCAGGGTCAGGCAAAACATACCGACCAAGACCCTCACCTCTGCTTCCTAGTAGCCCTCCCTGGAAACGGGTTGTTTTCATGGCAGCCTGGCTAATTGGAGTATTGAGCGACACGCAGATGAAGCCTAGCATAGTACAACCGACTGGAGAACCCCGGTCCACCTTCATCAACACGCTCAGAATGTTAGGAAAGCAGCTGCAACCCGCCACGTTATGTCCTTTTCAGGGCGCAGACAAGAGTAAACCTACTCATTGTGGGCAATCCAAACAACAATTTCCACGCCCTGTCTGGAAACAGCTTGTAATTACAGCAGTCCTGTCAACGAGGAGGGTATAGTTGCTGTGATCCCTATAATTGTACGAATGCTAGAAACCGTGCAATGTACTACAATCAAGAGAACCAAGTCGAGCTTCCTCAAAAGTAGAAGGAAATTTAATGTCAAACGCCCCAGTATGAAAGAAGAGCCCCCGAAATCCTCTATCAGTGAACAATAGGTCGAGATTAAAGAAATCAGAACGAGTAACATCTGCAACAACATAACGCCAAGCACAGCTCTCTTCAGCCGCCTCGTCTTCTTCTGCGTCGATAAACTGATGCTTTGCTTCTAGTCCGGTGAGGTTCACGAAGGAGACTGTGCGTTTCAGGTCTTCGGCTGTCCCCCACAGCTTTTCTAACATGGTCAGACTGGCTCTCTTTGGTCTGCATAGGTAGGGCAGTCCTGCAGAATATGTTTTGGTGTTTACTTGGGTGCTCCCCAATCGCACATGAAAGTGTCTCTGAGACCCATTCTGTGGCGGTGGGCCTTGAGCCTACAATGTCCGTTCTGAGTCTGAAGATCTATGTCTGCCCATCTCTGCCAAATATGTCTATGCTGTCATTTTCTGTGTTGTATTATTTGTGCTGTTCTCTCCATTATGTTCTCATGGATTGTTTGATGAGTGTCTTTATTTCTTTATAGCACTGTGGATGGGAAATCTGCTTGCCGCCACTTCCGGCTTTTGCGAGCTCATCTGCTTTCTCGTTTCCAGGGATCCCACAGTGGGCCGGAATCCATTGTAGGACTAAATCTGTTTTTTGAGACAGCAATCCTATGTTGTATTTTATTTCATGTCAGAGTCTATCTTGTTTGTGGCTTGAGATGGCTTGGAGTACATTCTTGGAGTCTGTTAGAATGACCATTTTCCTTGTATTTATGTTTTGACTGATAAGAATCTGAATTACTGCATGAACAGCTCTTGCTTCAGCTCTGAAATTGGTACAAGTCTCTCCTGCTGGTATTAAGTGATTTTCTATGTCGCCATTGGAGTGTTCAATGTAGATTCGACTGCCACCCCACTTATCGCTCATCGATGCAGATCTATTTGTTTACACTTGTATCCAAGAGTTGCTAGGGTACTGTCTCTTTAGCTCCTGTAGAACGTGGATTTTTTGCTCTGTTGCCGACTGCTCACTTTTCAGCCGTCTTTAAAGAAACATGCTTGGATTATTTCCTCTCAACGTTCCAGTCGGGTACCAATTGTAAAAACGTGCACAAAAAGCAATCACACATATCTCATAACGTCCATACATGGATCATCTCATAGACAACGCTGATAAATAACTAAAACGCTTAGTTAACGACTTCGGTAACGTGCCACACTTAAGGGTTCGCTGGAGACGCCAGTCATGTGACTAAAGCGTGCCGGTCGTGGCAGTTGAACCCCTTATCTTTGCTTTGAAAAGCAAGTGCTCTACCGCCGCTTCTAATCAGACGTAGATATACAGAAGAGAAAAGAGTGAAATGGGGAGAAAGGAAGAGAGAGAATAGTGAATTTGTGAGAATTAGGAATGAAAGAGAGTGTAAGAAAGAACGAGTGAAGGAGGGAGCGAGAAAGTGAAGTAGATGGCGACAGCTAAAAAGACTGGGAGATACACATTGAGAATGTAGATAGATAGAGAGAGAGAGAGAAAGAGATGAGGGGAGAGAAGATGGGGTATAATGAAGAAAGAGAGATAGATCGAGATAGAAAAGATATGGAGAATGAAAGAAAGAGATGAAGAGTGAAAGTGAGAGAGATAGAGATATAGAGAGACAGAGAAAGATAGAGATATAGCGTTAAAGGCACAGAGAAAAAAACACATCACGGAGAGAGTGTTGGTGGAGAAAGACATAATAGAGAAAGAGAGTGTTATTTAGAAAGAAAGACAGAGGATGTAAGATAGTGATATCGTGTGCGTGTAAAGGAGAGATAGAAAGAGTGAGAGAGATGGAGAGGGGAAAAAAGATATAATATAAAAAATAGAGTTATGTAGAGATATAGACCAGGAAAGAGATATTTCAGGTCAGGTTAGGTCATCATGTAACCACTGAGGTCGTTGGGGCACACATGAAGAAATCATCACAACTACACGCCATCTTCTCTGTCAGCGGCCGCTACCTGTGCCTCTTCTGGTCGGAGATTGGTCCATTCTTTGATGTTGTCCTCCCACCTCTTTTTGGGACGGCCTCTTCGTCGACTGCCTTGCACCTTTCCGCACAGGATCGTATTTGCAAGGCCATTTGATCTCGATATGTGACCGTACCAAGCGAGTTTCCTTCTTTTGACAGTTGCCAAGAGGTCTTCAAAAGGTCCTATTGCTGTTGTAATTCTATCTCATTTGTAACTCGATCTTTGTACATGACGTTTAAAAGTCTTCGGAAACATCTCATCTCCAAGGCCTGTATCCTTCTCTGAAAGTCAGCTGTAACTGCCCATGTCTCACAAGCATAGAGAAATATTGACAGGACCAATATACGCAAATAAATTGATTTGCGTGCATAATGCTAGGCGTTTATCTTGCCAGATTTTGTTAAGCCGCGCAAGCGCCGCTATTGTCTGTGCTATTCTGGCCAACGCCTTACATTTTGATCCTTCATCACTGACAATAGAACCCACATGTTTAAAAAGATATTTAGAGAGATGAAAAGAGAGAGGGGAAGAGATATTTAGAGATGAAAAAGAGAGGGAAAGATATATTTAGAAATGAAAAGAGAGAGGGAAAGATATATTTACAGAGATGAAAACATATAGGAAAAGATATATTTATTGAGATGAAAATAGAGCGAGAAAGAGATATTTAGAGATGAAAAGAAAAAGGGAAGTATATATTTAGGTAGATGAAAAGTGAGAAGGAAAGAAATATTTACAGAGATGAAAACAGATAGGAAAAGATATTTATAGAGATGAAAATAGAGAGGGAAATAGAGAGGGAAATAGAGATGAAAAGAGAGAAAAAGAAATATTTAGATGAAAAGAGAGAGGTAACGAGATATTTAGAGAGGGAAATATATATTTAGAGAGATGAAAAAAGAGAGGGGCTGAGTCAAAGAGAGATATGTAATGAAAGAGAATAAGGTGTTGAAGTAAGAGAAATGGAGAGAGTGATAGAAAGATACAGTGGGAGAACCGTGAGCAATGAATAAACAAAGAAACTAGTTACGATATAAACGAGGTTTCTGATTATACCATCAACAACTAATAAATCAAATGGAAAAGTATTACAGAAAATTAATATTTGAAATAATCATTACAAATCAAAATACATTTGAAAAAGTAAACCAGAAGGTAGATAGGAACCAAAGTCAGTGTGGAAAACTTTGTCACAACGGGAAGTATTTTCGCAAGAGATGTCGAAGAACATAAGAGAAAGAAGATCTGGGAAGGCATTACCATCTGGATTGTAAGACATAGTAGTAGTAGTAGTAGTAGTAGTAGTAGTATTAGTAGCAGTAGCAGCAGTAGAAGCAGCAGCCCCTTTCAGTAATGGCTGATTATATGATAATAATACCTTGGAGGGATAAAGGCAATTCTACTTACCTTTTTATCATCTGAAATAATAATAGTCGTCCATCGAAATCGAAAAAAGTGGCAGCGTCCCGTATGCGAAGTCAGATGGAACCCCAGTTTTTTCATGTAGAACTAACATTGCGCGGTTCGTGTGGCAAGTCTGACGCTGTGACTTGTGCATAAATACATTTAGGTGAAAAATATTTGCGATGGCGTCACCTCGAATTCTCGTCTTGGTCTAGTAGCACGACATAGTCGAGAAGACTGTATATAGCGCAGGATGCATATCTTTCCTTTAAGTTAACTCCCGAAGTTTTTCCCATTAGCAGGTAACCCTCATGGCAATGCGGAAAAACATAATCTGAAGTGCTAATATGCTAAGGATAAAGCCGGGAGCAAAAACTAAATCACACAGAAGGCCGTACTTTGACAAGTATACTGCACGTGAACCGCACCAGACTGAAGTACATATTCTCATTTTTCTTCTTCTTCAATTAGGATGTTGCTTTGACACAACACCTCATTCCATTATAAAAAGTCAACGTTAGTGTTCTTAAATAATATTTCGCTGCTTGGCAAACATATGTTGTTCGCATCTTCTTCGTTGTTAGTTTTGGAAAGAGCGTTGTGCTATGTTGTGTCGTCATTTACATCTAGACTGTGATATCTACGCCTTTCAGTCGGGCTCATCTGGTTTCAGCACAACACATGTTTTGGTACAGGGTTTGCCTTCTCTTTCGATCCTTATTCTATCAGCGAGGCTGTACAGATGCAACCTGTTTCCAGAGCCACCACTAGAAAGCGGATTAGTGTCATGGACAGATCTGGTTGGCTGACCCTGACCCAAGAAGTCAGCCATGAATCGCTGACTGCTATTATCTCATATGTATTAGTCACATGTAATAAGCGGGCATAGCTACACATTAACTAAAGAAAGGTCCAGATTAGATATTAGGAAATATTTTTTTAGTCAGAGAGTGGTGAATGCTTGGAATGCATTGCCATAGGGAGGTAGTAGAGGTAGGGACAGTTAATGCATTTAAGAATATAGTGGATGCGCATAGCTTTTAGAGCAAGGTGATGCAAATGAAACTGGTTGTATACAAACTCTGCAGAGTCTTCTAAACAAGTATAAAGACGTTAAGTTAAGTTATGTGTATATGACCTTCGTCTTGTATATCAGAACTGGTTCAAGTTTTATTTTCTAGTCATAACATCCTAGGTCAAGGGTTCCTAAACTGTGGGCCGCGGCACCTTGGGATGGTTTACAGTGGTGCGCAAAACCTTCCAATACGTTCATCAACTGCACACTGCAACTGTTAAGTATGCATATTTTCTGGCTTGGTGTGCCGTGGAACAATTATGGTACACTAAGGGTACCACGGACCGAAACAATTTGGGAACCACTATCCGAGGTCGTAATGTAGCAGACACCCACATTATACTGTTTTAGTATACATTCACTGATCATAGATTAAGTATTAAACCTAAACGCTCTGGACAAAACATAAATTGTTCCATTTATCCTGGACATATTTTTTCTCTTTCAAGTGATTAAAAAATTATTTTTTTTTTTACAGAAAGGCCATTTCTCAAAGCATTGCGTTAAAACATACTGATCTGTACTCCATTACAAAATATATGCGCACAGTTAGCAATTAAATACTGAAATAGCAGACTCTAAATCTACTCTACAGATTCAAATAGATGGTGAAATAGTGGAATAGTTCAACAGCTTCTCATATCTTGGAGAAATTTATAACGGGAAATGAGAGATCGAAATGGAGATCAGAAACAGATTAGGGATTGAAAAAATATGTTTTCACCAACATGAGTCATACACTGACATCCATGGATAACAAAACCTGTTTTCACCAACATGAGTCATACACTGACATCCATGGATAACAAAACCTGTTTCCACCAACATGAGTCCTATACTGACATCCATGGATAACAAAACCTGTTTTCACCAACATGAGTCATATACTGACATCCAAGGATAACACAATCTGTTATCACCAACATGAGTCATATACTGACATCCATTGATAACACAATCTGTTATCACCAACATGAGTCATATACTGGCATCCAAGGATAACACAATCTGTTATCACCAACATGAGTCATATACTGGCATCCAAGGATAACACAATCTGTTATCACCAACATGAGTCATATACTGACATCCAAGGATAACACAATCTGTTATCATCAACATGAGTCATATATTGACATCCAAGGATAACACAATCTGTTATCATCAACATGAGTCATATATTGACATCCAAACAAATAACTTACACATTTCAAATGAGAGGGATCAGCTGTTATATACACTCGTTGTTATTGTATGGCGTAGAAACATGAACAATGAGCAAACGGTTGGAAACAAGAACTGATTCTCTTAAATATGGGGATATATATAGAAAATAATGTTGCGCATCTTCTGGAAAGAAAAGGAAACAAATAAGGAAAACTTGGAACATTTCGAGGTGTACAGAGAATGAATACACTAAAGCACAGTCAGACAGTTTAAGATGTTCTGATCATGTTAAAAGACAAGCACTTTGATGGAAAGAATACTGCATGGCAGTAAGGCATACGTGCCAGAGGAATACAAGCTATAAGTGGGAGAATAACATCGAAGATAGACAGGGAAAAAAACCTGTCAGGTTTCACCATCACCACTTGAGGCGCAGGAGGTTGCATTCGACTTTAACTGCGGGGTCAAGATGCTGAACGGGGACGGCGTGTCCTAGTGGTTAAGTGGCACGGCCCACAACTCGAAGGTGCTGTGCTCGTTCCCCATTACAGCACCGGCCGTTACCCCGGGGAAGCAAACCCTTAGAAAATGCAGGAGGAGGAAGCATACCTTACATAAAATGCACTCTGAAGTTGGATGCACTGGGCCGACAGGCGCAAAATAAAAACCACAGTTTCAACGCACATCGCCTTTGGTATTAGAGAAATAAGGCGAACGCAAAAAAAATAAATAAATTCTGAGCAGTGTATGAGCTGTAGCGGTCTTAACCCAAAGCTGACTGTTAGCGTCAGTGCCAGCGAACTAGAGCTGCCAAGACTCTTCTACACCTTCGAATGATGATGCTGGATAACAGGATGCAAAAGGGAATGCTGGCTAAGTAGAAGGGATCGAAGAGGGAAGGCTAAGCCGGTATCCAAAAATGCCTGCTAAAGTCGGATGGGTCGGGCCGAAAGGTGCAGATGTCAATGTCAAGCTGTAAACTACGACACAGCGTATTCCATTCTCCAGACAACATCCTGCTACTTGCAAATCCTTTTTCAGGGCTTGGTAGCGGAAGTTTGAGAACAAACAACGAAGAAGAAGAAGACATTAGCTGTGGAGATGGCACCTGAACTGAACTGATAAGTACTTCGGCAAACAAAATCTGCTTACAGTCAATTTTTACAATTCAATACTGGTCCTTACTTCAAACTAAATCTACTTGCATTTAGTAATTTAATACTGGTCCTTACTTTAAAGCAAATCTACTTACAGTTAGTAATTAGGAATTACGTTACCTAGAAAAATGTATTTTTCCATCAGTTTCTAGTTCCTTCTTCTCTTCTTGTGATTGTATCTCTGATGTTTACACCGTCAGATGAGTTCACCTGATGATATCCGCTATTTTCTTTAGTCAGTTTTCTTTGCACTTATACCGTGCAGAGCTCAAGTCGTCTGACCTGCGCCACTTGCATTGAATCGTTAGTTGTAAGCATGTGTCGATCCATAACCACTCTAATGTTGTTTATCCACCTACCGCCCGTTCACCCTCTTGCACTCTAGCCAGTTATACCAACGTTGTAAGTCACCAGTGGAAGCTAGTGAGGGTGCATCCTCATGAGACGATCGAACCAACATTTGTTTTTGCGTGGAAATGTGCTCTGTACAAGACAAAGTGTCGACCATTCTTTGAATATTTTCATTTTGCAGTCTGTCTTTCTGTCTGGTATGTGGTGTAATCAACTTGCTTAGTGAACATTAACCAACCTTTGTAATCTTCTTTTTTTTAAGACCTTACCACATGACCCAACCAAGATGTTCGATTTTCATCTTTCAATGTCGTAAGTTATTTGTTCCACAGTACTTAACTTGACTAAACTTAACGTTTTTATACTGGTTTTAGAAGACTCATCAGAGTCTGTAGACAACCAGTCCCATTTATATTACCCTGAGGAAACTATGAGTGGGATGATAGTGAAATTTTGCAAACTTGACGGTTGGTATGTGCTGTTTACTCCAGAAGTGACGTCATCATGCGTATCGCACGTAAGTTCACCTGATCTTGATGACCCGTTCCTCAGCGTAGCTGTGGGTCCTAACTTCGTCTCCAGCGGACCCTGTCTTGGGCCACCGAAGTCCAGTGCGTGGTAAGTGCTCCTCTAGAGGCATCTCGGATGATGCAGCGGACAGCAAAGGAGTCTGACCAACGCATTGGAGGTCTTTCCCGTGGTCCTCTTCTAACCTCGGGAGTGCCAGACTGCTGTCGCTGTGCTCCATCGACCATCATTTCGTCGCAACATGTGACCTGTCCATCTATGTTTGCCTTGTCTCCATGGATTACCGCATACTTCACCAGGGACAATCGTCTTATCTCAGAATTGTGGAGACCTAGCATGCATTGGTTCCGGAGAGTGTTTCCAACCAAGCGCCTCTCGATGGAGGCCTGGGTCACTTTCATTAAGTTGTCTAGTTATTTTGTTAGTGTCCACTTCTTGGCACCTTAGCACATCGCAGGGAGTACAGTGGAATTGAAGAGGGAGGCTCGTAGGTCTTGGTCATGACAACCACACAGACCGTGTTAATAGACGAAAAGGCTGCCTAACCCGAGAGGCGACGTCTTGTCAGTTCAGGTTCCAGGTTATTCTCCATATTGAGAAGACGTCCAAGATAAATGTACTCGTTGGCATCCTCTAATCGTACCTCGCATTTTGTCTCATGTTCACTGTTGGAACAAGGTATCGATACTGGTTACATCAGAGTTCTCACTAACAGTTATATACTACCACATTTCGTCCCTTCCAACGTCCAATTCTGGTACCAATTCAAAAGAGGGTCCACCAGGGCGATCATTTCTGACTGAACCTCTTCTCTGCATGTTTGGAATCAGTCATTAACCGATGCAACTGGAGCACATTGGTATCCTTATTATAGGCAGACACCTCAATCTCCTTCGATTTGCCGATGGCGTAGTGCTCAACGAGTCAGCAGCAGAAACCAAACAAATGATGCAGCTACTCAATGGAGAGGGCAAGAAAGTGGGACTGGAAATGAATGTATTGAAGACCAAAGTGTAGCGCAGTCGCTTCACCACTTGTGATCCAGTCTTCATTTGTTAGTATATCTATATCTATATATACTAACAAATGAATTTAAATAAAAAGCTTTAAATAATAAAAGGCCAAAACAGAATAGCAACGATTAAAAATAGTGTCAAGATTGGATCCTATCATAAGAAGACCTAAGTTAGTTGGAGCTGGACAAAAGATGATAGAACTCGGATAGTGTTTTTAAGAATTCTGCCATTCAGAATATCAAATATGATGCGGCTGAAATGCGTGTTCCACGTGGCCACAAGATGTTTCAGTGACCTTGACACTCGTCCTAGCTTTGAAGTATTGTTTTGGGCGTCACTTCAAAACTCCATCTCTGAATTTGAGTGACAGGTTTCCTTGCCATGTTTAGCTTGTATGATTTCTGTTATACATTGTAGTCATCCTCGT
Organism: Ariolimax columbianus; assembly: GCA_036924085.1. Lineage (NCBI taxonomy): Eukaryota > Metazoa > Mollusca > Gastropoda > Stylommatophora > Arionidae > Ariolimax > Ariolimax columbianus. The sequence goes on from JAVGWX010000002.1 coordinate 71,644,515, forward strand.
TTGAAGGGCTTTACAAATTGAAATATCTCTGCTGTGGACAAAAACTGCACGAATTTTGTTTATTTCTTTATCTGGGCGGTGTTTCAATTTCGGTTATACACAGATTGCTTGTTTAAAAAAAAGTATCTAATGACATGTATTGTTGTGAAACTTCGGTATCCATTGTGATGTGCTAAAATGGGAAATAAAATCCAGGGACATTAGTTTGAGACCCTTGGGGCAGAGGATCGTGAAGGAAATGTAATATCAGCGCCATATATTCATAAGGCGTGTCTCCTGTTTGACTTGAAATGGATATGACCTCTTGGTGTGACTTGATCTGATTTTATTTGAATTGACTTAATGTGACGAGTTGGTTTGATTTCGATTGACTTGAACTGATTTGAATTGACTTGCTTCGACTTGGATTGCCTTGAAATGATTTGATTTGGATTTAGTTGATTTGGTTTGACTTGATGTGATTTGGACTGATTTGATTTGGATTGACTTGCCTTGATGTGAATTGATGTGCTGTGACTTGTATTGATTTTATTTGGATTTACTTTATTTGATGTGACTTGATGTGGTATGACTGATTGATTTTATTTGGATTGACTTGACGATGTGACTTGATGTGGTGTGATTTGAATTGATTTGATTGAACTTGGATTGACTTGATTTGATTTAATTGAATTGGTGTGATGTGTATCGATTTTATTTGAGTTGACTTAATTTGACTTCACTTGATTTGCTTTGTCTTGATTTGGCTTGACTTGATGTGACGGATTGATTTGATTTGTCTTGTATTGACTAGAATTGATCATATCTGACGACGAACTGATTTGATCCACTATCACTGGCCGCGAGCCAGCTCTAAGTGATTTTGATGCCATAATGAGAAACTGGGCAGTTCTGATCAGTTGTTTGGGTTTAGCATAAAGAATGGTAACGAGTATACTAAGTCAAGGTTTGTGCCATAGTAGTTACACTACTGTCGGGGGATGAAGTTGTTAGAGACCAGTAGACTAAGTCACATGCTGTATGTGGCAGAGGACTGATGATACAATAACCCCTAGAAACAGACTGTAACCATGCAGCATGGCTAACAGGTAGGGATCGAAGAGGGAAGGCCAGCCCAATCCCCAAAAATACTTTGTAATTGTAAACTATGACATAACATCACGAGCGTCCTATTCGGGATGAACGTCAAAGAAGTATAGAGTAGGGTGGCCAGTTCCTTTCCTCGCTGCAGTGTACGTCCCTATAGTATTCCACGTCCCCATTTACAGCTGGGCCGACTGAAGAGTGACGGTCGTGACAGTTGAACCTTGTAGCTTTTGCCGTGAAAAGCGAGTGCTCTACCACTACACTAATCAGACCCCTGGGTTTTTATGGAAGGAGGAAGGGGAGTATTTCGATGACACAAGCATTGGACTCTCTCACCTCTCTCTTCTTACCTCACTCTGTTTCATTTGACTCTGTCCTACAATCACACGCTTGCACAACTTTCACGCGCCCTCAGGGTGAGGCCTTTCCCTGGCACTTTGATTGGACTGGCTTCTGAGAGCGCATAAACCTAGCATAAGTACAAACAGACGCACACATACATCAAAGCACTGGTTTATGTGTCTTAATATCGCTAAATTAACTACGATCTGGGGTGGAATAGGCGCGCTTCCGCCAGTAGAAACTAGTGAGGCAAACACGTAAAATGAAAATAGAAAGAAAAAAAAATATTTAGTATTTCGAAGAATACAAAGCTGATTAGGCCCAGAAAGTTATACAAGGAAAGTCCTGTAACTTTTTATATCAGATCTCGCACTTCCCAGTTACTGAACCGAAGCAGACACAAAACGAAAACCAAGTTACGGTCACAAAGTCTTCTTCAGGGACAAAGAACAACACAAATGAAATCACAAGAAGAAGATATTTATTTCGTTCTAATCTGCAAATGTATGTTAGATGCTTACGTTCAAGCTGATTTAGACCATCTTCCCGAGATGGTGCTGAAAGATGTTTAAAAAGTGCCCAGCTCCCTGTTTTGGCCATTGTTTAATTTAACCAGTTTTCTTTGCTATCATGAGTACTTGCGTCTTAATTTACCTCAAACAAAAGAAATATATATTTTAAGCACCGGATTTGAGGTAGTGACGTCACAGAATAGTCCACCTTTTAACTGTTATAGTTCTACAAGAGAAGACGCGAATTTCTGCGTCCGCTTTTTCCTGCCATTTTATCAATTAATTTCTTGGGTAAGGGTTGCGGTTAGGATTACAGTTATGGTTAGGGTTAGGGATATGCGATAGTGGTAGTGGTTAGGACTAGAGTCAGAATTCAGAAGGTATGCTGCAATGGATCTCCTGTGAATTCTATCTCCTGCTGTAGAGGTGCAATCTGATAGGCTTTTCCCAGACCATTTCCTGATGTTATCCACCCACTTAAAACGTTGTCTGCCACTTGAACGACTGCCTTCCGCCCTACCCTTTAGTATGGTCTTCAACAAGGAGGTATGTCTTGTAATGTGACCACAATAACGTAACTGTCTAACTCTGAGTTCGGCCATTAATTCTATTTTCACCCCCAACTGTTTCAATACCTCCAAATTTGTTTTCTTCTCTTTCCAAGAAATGCGACCTATTCTTCTATATACTCACATTTCAAAGGCTTCAATACTCTTTTCCAACTTTGTATTCAGTGTCCATGTTTCTGCACCATAAAGTAGTGACGAGTATACATACCACCTGACATTTTTCATTTTCAAATTCTGATTTATCTATTTGGATGTCAGTATATGTCGCATGTTGCCGAATACCATCTTGGCCATACCTATTTTCTTTCTGATTTCTTTTTCACAGCTGCCATCTTCCGTTATTATATGACCTAGATAGGAGAAACTCTGTAACTGTTCAAGTTGTTGATCTTTAATTTTTATCCGCAAACATGGTTTCTTGTCACTTTTTCCAATTATCATAGTCTTTGTTTTCTTTATGTTTATGTCGGATCTAAACTCTTTGACTTTGTATATTGTTGTCACAAGCTCCTGTAATTCTTTCTCACTTTTTTCAAAACTGTACCATCCGCATATCTAAAATTATTCATTACCACTACTTCAATGACAAGCCCTGGCATCCCCTCTATCTGTTTGAATATTTGTTCTGTGTATATAATAAAAAGGCAAAGGAATCATACACATCTCTGTCTCACTTCTCTTTTCAAATCTATATTTAGAGAGAATAATTTCTGCACTTCTTTCTTTATCTACGTCTTTACTTATTTAGTTAAAATAAAAATTATTTCTACCTGTACTCCCCTTAACTCGAAATGGAATGACCCGTTACCGTCATCAGATGTCAAATTCGTACCATGGGAACCCAGTGAACTCTGTTTGCGGTGAATTATAACGCATGCAACCTAATATATTTAGATTTATTGGTTTTTTAATCTTCGCAGGCGGTACGGATGTATTGCTCACCCATTCTTCTAACGTCTTCGTTGAACGCCCGCTCCTTATGGACGCATTGGAGACGCCTATGTACGTGACAAACAACCAACAGAGCCTAGATTTTGTGTGGCCTAGATTGTCAGGCCTTGATATAGCAGTCAGTGTCTCAGACGTGTATCTAGTACCAGATTACCATGATGTAGAAGCAGTCGATGACACTGCACTGTTCCACAAGTTGCTGGATCCAAGCCAAAAGATGAAATACTATTATAATCACGTACAGAACCATTATTGCAGGTCAGTTGGCTTTATTCGCACGTGTCTTATCAATCAATCACTGATAACCTGTTCTTCTCATTATTATTAATATTAATCAGCTTCCCTGAGCGATTAGCTGTTGGAGATTCAAGATCAGGGTTTCTCAAACTAGGGGTCATGACACCTCTAAAGGTCTCGATTGGGGGTTGCAGTAACATGAAGAAATGTGTTTAAAATGATTAGGCAACTAATCTTTTCCTTCATTTTCGACAGCAGTGGCAACATTGCTGTCTGTGGCTTTTGGCTTCAATGTTGTCTCAACACTTCTGCCAACGTTTTAAAACTGTTGGAATATGAGCCGCTCTCTGCAAGTTGAAAAAATCGCGCTCGTGCGAAAGCTCAAGTATTCGCGATTTAGAGCGCGATTGCGTTGGTTGAGCGTTATCGTACGGTGCCAACCCTGCAAGTTGGAGCGGAGCTAAGGAATCAGTTGTCCGTGGAGCTCGTGTGAAAGACACGCCATTTCGGGCAAGTGGAACTTCAATTCTCCATACGCAGAACACCGTAGCAACTATAGTGGTTACAAAACTGTTGAGTTTAACAACAGTTGATCAACTCGGGTTAAAATAAAAGGTTAACCTATTCTCATTTTTTTCATCCGTCAGTAACATTTTCTTTGGTACATATACATTGTTAGCGCAAATCGAATTTATCACATTGTGTGAAGGGTCGTGAAACAAATGTTTCTGATATAAAAGGGTCGCCGGTTAAAAAACGTTTAAGAAGCCCTGTTCTATATAATAATAATGGCGGCCCAATAGCTTTTCTTCCCGCCTTAAGAAGAAACAAGAAATGTATCTGGCTGGAATTTCAATGTGTAGGCCTATTATCATCATTTACTATTCACTCCATGGGGAGGTGTAGTCTTTTTTCATGTGTCAGATTGGCAGCTGATATTTTTGTCATATGAAAAGAAGGATGGAAAGGTTAAAGATGAGGAAAAAGAGGGAGAAGTAGAAAAGGAAATGTGGGGAAATAAGGAAGAAGAGTTGGAAGAAAATGAGGGAGATGATGGGGAGGAAGACATGGAAAAAAAGAGGATGATGATGAGGGAGTAGAAGAAAAAGGGGGAAAATATATGATGATAATAAGAGTAGGATAAGAGAAAGAATAAGCAGATGAAAAAATATAAAGAAAAAGTGAAAAAAATAAATAGAACAATTGTTTTTTTCTTTTTGTCCAAATTATTATGATTAAGCAGTACTATTTTTGCACTTTATTCCCAAATTTACTCTGTTGAGCATTCCGATTTTTTTCTGGAATTCAAATGAATAATATTCTTCCATTCAAAATGACAGACATCCACTCCCAGACTACTACTCCATACAGCTGGAGGTCATCGCAAATAGGACATCCACAGCCCAGGTCGTAAGGTGCGATTCCCAGGACGACAATTTGGCCAGATGTCCTGACCGCCACAAGGACGGAGACAGATATCTTAAATGGAACATTAATTCCCCTTGTCCAAGTTATAAGGTTCGTTACGCTTGCATTCTTCAAATGTATTATTCTTCAAATGTCTTTCTTCAATTGTCTTATTCTTCAAATGTCTTATTATTCAAATTTCCTGTTCTTCAAATTTCCTCTTCTTCAAATGTAATGTTCTCTAAATGTCTTATTCTTCAATTGTCCTATTCATCAATTGTCCTATTCTTAAAATATCTTATTCTTCAAATATCTTTATGAGTTGTTTTATTCTTCAGTTGTCTTATTCTTAAAATGTTTTGTTCTTCAACTGTCCCAGTTTTTAGCTGTCAGTGTCTATGGTTGTCTTATTTTTCAGTTGTCTTACTAATCATTTGTCACACTCTTTAATTGTTTTACTATTCAATTGTCTCACTTTTCAGTTGTCTTACTTGTCAATTCTTGTTCTCATCATTTTACTCATCAATTGTCTTACTCTTCAATTTTCTTACTCATCAATTGTCTTACTCTTCAATTTTCTTACTCATCAATTGTCTTACTCTTCAATTTTCTTACTCATCAATTGCCTTACTCTTCAATTGTCTCACTCATCAATTGTCTCACTCTTCAATTGTCTTTCATTAATTATCTTACTCTTCAATTGCCTTATTCTTCAATTGTCTTACTCATCAATTGTCTTACTCTTAATTGCTTTACTCATCAATTGCATTACTCATCGATTGTCTCACTTTTCAATTGTCTCACTCATCAATTGTCTTACTCTTCAATTGTCTTATTCTTCAATTGTCTTACTCATCAATTGTCTTACTCATCATTTGTCTAACTCATCAATTGTCTTACTCTTCAATGGTCTTACTCATCAATTGTCTCATCAATTGTCTTACTCTTCAATTGTCTTATTCTTGAATTGTCTTACTCATCAATTGTCTTACTCATCATTTGTCTAACTCATCAATTGTCTTACTCTTCAATGGTCTAACTCATCAATTGTCTCATCAATTGTCTTACTCTTCAATTGTCTTATTCTTCAATTGTCTTATTCTTCAATTGTCTTATTCTTCAATTGTCTTACTCATCAATTGTCTTACTCATCAATTGTCTAACTCATCAATTGTCTCATCAATTGTCTTTATTCTTGCTCCTTTTCTGTCTATTATTCTTCCTATTTGTCACATTTTTCTTGTTCATGTGTGTCAGTAGTGACACAAGTAGAGATATCAGTGAGAAAAGATATTATTAGAAATATATTGGAATCTTCTTCTTCTTCTGCGTACGCAGTCAGACAGTAACCATTATTTTTTCGAAAAAAGCTGCGGTCATCCTGAGGCTGTCGCCACTGCCATAGAGCTTGTCTTGCAGTTCCACTGGTGATGGCCACATCTGCTCTCTCTGATCCTCGTATGTCGGGCAGTTCTGCAGCAGATGTTCAGCGGTCATTTTACCAGTACCGCACGGGCATTCGTCGGTACACCCTAACTTCAATTTGTTGAATAGGTGGTACCTCAGTCTATTGTGGCCAGTGCGAAGTCTGAAGACAACGACCTGCTCCTTTCGGTTCAACTGGTAATAGGCATCGTTTTTGGTGTAACCAGTATGTTCGGTTTCCCATTTGGTCATGTATCTGGCTTTGATAAGCCGTTTTGACTCTTCGTACGTCATACTGGTATCTGTTTGTGGTAGTCTTGCACCTTCTTTTGCCAGTCTGTCGGCCTCCTCGTTGCCTTGGATGTTGCAGTGTGATGGGACCCACTGTACCACTACCCTTTTTGGTGCGGACTGCTGGCACAGTTTGCAGAGTGCTGCTCTTAAGTCATTAAGCTCAGTGTTTTTCTGGCTTTTTAGCGCTGTGACTACGGCGAGAGCATCTGTAAGCAGGACTATATGGCTTTCATTTTCACTGTGTGTCACCATTTCTTCCACTGCCGCCCTCAGTGCCTCTGCCTCTGCTCTGAAATTTGCTTGTGTACTTACCGGTAGCGAATGACAGTGTTATTTTTCTGCCATTTGGTAGGTTTAGGAATGCTCCTGCCCCTCCGTTCTGTGTTGTGTTTGTTACAGAACCGTCGGTGTATGCATGGGTCCAGTCCATGCTTGGGTAGCTTTTCGTTATGAAGCTTAGGGTAGTATCTCTCCTTTCTTTTTCAGTCTGGCAGTTTTTGTTTGCAATACTTGGTATATTTTCTACCACCTCTGGAAATATATCCTGCCTCCAGGTAGGTTTTCGTACAGTAGTGATGGGTTTTGGTGTTGTTAGTGCGTTTATGGGATCTTCGTGCATCTTTGCTTTGGCTATTTCTGCAAAGTTTCTCCGCTTTAGTTTCCCATTTCCCAAATTGTTTAGTCTCTGGTGCATTGGATGGTCGGTCAGTCTTCGGAGCTTCTCTAACTGCAGCTGGGCTCTGCAGTCTCTTCTATCGGTCATGGATTGCAGTTTTGTAATCTTTTCAAGTTCTACAATTGGCGTTGACTTCATGCCACCTGTTATAATTCTCATGGCTTGGTTTTGAAGTTTGCTAACTTTATCGAAGTTCGCCTTCGCTGCTGTTGTCCATGCTGCAATGCCATACTCGAGAACTGGTCTCACTCTTCCAGTGTACAGTTTCTTTAGTATGCCTTCGTCTGCTCCCCAGCTTGTGCCAGCAAATTTCCTCATGATTGCCATTCTTTCTCTGGCTTTCATTCGGTTTCTCTCAATCTGACTTTTCCATGTCATGCGCCGTTCAAATGTGACTCCCAGATAGTTTGGGTTGTCGTTTGGCTGCAGGAATTTGCCATTTAGACTTAATTTGGTACTTTGGGGTTTTAATGAAAGCGAGAATATTGTGCATGTGGTTTTCTCCTCGTTTATTTTGACCAGCCATGAGTTCGCCTACTCTTCCAGCAATGTTAGGGCCGTCTGCATCCGATTTCTTGCTATGGTAAGATTCTTTTCAGAGGTCCACATAGCCAGATCGTCTGCAAACATTGAGCTATGGACTCTTCTTGGTATATTCTCTGTAATATCGTTTATATATACCAGGAAGAGTGTGGGTGACAGTACTCCCCCTTGGGGTACTCCCTGCTCGAGTGTCAGCTTTTTGCTCATCTGCCCTTGTACTTGGACTCTGGCCGTTCTTTGTTTGAGGTAGTGGTTGATCCACTTGTACATTTTCCCACAAACATCACTTCTTCTTAGCTTGACTCTAAGTCCATCTTTCCAGACTTTGTCAAATGCCTTTTCCAGATCCACCCAAACAGCTACTGTGTGTTTCTGTGCCTGGTAGGCATCTTCTATCTCCTGGGCTATGAGGAAGACCTGGTCCTCAGTGGATCTGTGCTGTCTAAAGCCGGCTTGCTGTGGAATTAGTATTCGTTTTTCTTCCAGATGCCACATCAGTCCGGTGTTTATCATCCGTTCCATCAACTTGCCGACACAGCTCAGTAGGCTTATGGGCCTGTATCCATTTGGATCTGTTTTGTCCTTTCCTGTTTTTGGTACTGGTACCAGTACTGCGTCTTTCCATGCCTGTGGTACAATTCCCCTTTTCCAGCTTTGGTTCAGGACCGATAGCAGTTTCCTCTTCGCTGTTTGGCCCAGCACCATCAGCATTTCGTTTGTTATCCCGTCTTTTCCGGGAGATTTCCTTTTCTGTAGTGTTCTCATATATTGGAATGAACTGATGCAGATCGCCTGGATTGATCTGTGGGAGGAACCTGCATCTGGACACCACTTGCCTTACGCAATGTGGAAGTCACTTAATATACTCTGCACTGGTGTATCACAATGCACGAAGAACTTAAAGAGATCAGGTTACAGGGATGATGAGATATACAACTGTGGAGCAATACAAGACTCAGACTACCCGATGATCTGCACAAACCTTCTGGAAACATAGAATATTGATGACATGTTGAGGGGGAATGACAAAGTAATCCACGTGGCGGAACATTGGAAACATGATGTTTGATGTGGTGTCCATGATATGGAAACCAAGTAAGTATAAGGACATCATAATATGTGACCTATCCAATGCAATCAAGGACCTCAAATGGCATGTTCTACCTGTAGTTGCCATGTTCTGATTTGCAGATAGATATTAGTTACCTTTCTGTACCACTTCAGCCTTTCAATCCGGAGCAGACAATTGTTGATGTAAGTCTACAACTTCTTTCTTAGAACCTTGGTAGTTTGTCATGTCTCAGAGCTATACAACAGCATGGATTTCACACCGTTAGAGTTGAAAATCTTAGTTTCGTATTTGAATCAATGACCCATTCATATTGTAGTCGTGTCCATGTTAATTGTTGTGGTTTATCCAAGGTCATTTCTATCATTAGGCAAGTCTAGGGTAGTGACATTTTAGGGGCAATCAAAGGGGAAAACAATTTTAATTTGAAATCAAACAGTGAAAAAATTGAGCAAATTAGGATAACAAAAATGAAATAGAGGAAAAATTGTGGTTCTGTTGATGTTTTTAGTGTTACTATTAATTATTGATTTTTGATAATCGACGAAGAGCTAGGTTTTGTACTTCTCTTTCAACATCTAAAAGGTAAGGGCAATTCATGTTTCATATAAAAGAGATAAGTTACTATTAATGTTATATTATACAAGTTCAATACAAGTTCTTTTATATCTAATACGTTAATTCTTCTAGCCTGGATGACAGGGGGAGAGAGTGATGGTAGCAAAAAAGGAGGGGCCGGCATTTTTCAATTCTCACCTAGGGCAGAAAAACTCCTAGACTAACATAGAAACGATTCTGGGTTTATCATGTCTTTCCACTTGGGCTGTTCTGTGTCCCTGACAGAAACCTTGTGGTTGTAATGTACGAGGTGTGTTCAAATGAAACCGTACCTAACTGCACCAAGTGAACATACCTACGATGCACATGATGACGTCACTTCTGATGTAAACAGCACATACCAACCGTCAACTTTGCAAAATTTAATTATCCTTCAAGTCATAGTTTCCTCAGCAGATTGTTGAAAACATGGCAGGTGTGATGCAGAATCTGTCTAGAGTCTTCTTCTTCTTCTTCATTGTTCGTTCTCGATCTCCCGCTACCAAGCCCTGAAAAAAGCTTTGCAAGTAGCGGAATGTAGTCCAGAGAATGGAATATGTTGTGTCGTGGTTCACAGCTTGACTGCGATATTTGCACCTTTTGGTCCAACATATCCGACTTCAGCAAGCATTTTTGAGTACCAGATTGCCCTCCTTCTTCGATCCCTTCTACTTAGCCAGTCTGCTCTGTTGCAGCTTGTTATCCAGGATCACCGCATGGAGGTGTAGAAGGGTCTTGGCAGCTCTGGTTTGCTGACTCTGACGTTAGCAGTCAGCTATGGGTCGCTGACCGCTGCAGTTCATGTGCTGATCAGCGTCTTGATCCCTGTCCAGAGTTGATCAGCGAGCGGTGATTTAGTTTCTAACAGCTGAAGGATGTCTATCAGTTGTCATTTATCGCAGAACGCAGGCAGTTTATGGTGACAAAAGAGTGTTGAAGACAACAGTGAAGAACTGGACAACGATGTTTAAAGAAGTACTTGAGTTAACAAAAGATTTTTCGAGACCAGGTCAGGCACATATTGTTCCATCAGAAGATGCCATCGCCAAAATTGATTTCAACAATTTGGATGGACTGTTGCCAGAGCTTACGTTGCCACATTTTTATCACCATACACTGCCTGCATTCTGCGATCTGCGATGTATTTCAACTGGTAGACTTTTTAAGGTCCAGATTAGATACCATGATCAAGATGCTGCAGTGGTCAGCGACCCATAGCTGACTGCTAGTGTCAGGGCCAGCGAATCATAGCTGCCAAGACCCTTCTACACCTCCACGTGAAGATCCTGGATAACAGGCTGCAGCAGGGCAGACTGGCTAAGGAGAAGGGATCGAAGAGGGAATGCTAACCCGGTACTAAAAAAATGCTTGCTGAAGCCTGATGTGTTGGACCGAAAGGTGCAAATATTGCAGCCAAGCTGTAAACTACGACACAACGAATTCCGTTCTCTGGACTATATTCTGCTACTTAAGCCCTTTCAGAGTTTGATAGTGGGAGATTGAGAATGAACGAAGAAGAAGAAGAAGATACCATGAAATATTGTTTTAGTCAGAGAGTGATAAATGCTTGGAATGCATTGTCACAGTGAAAGCAGGGTGAATAAATGCATTCGAGAATAGATTGGAGCGCATAGTTATTTTTAAATCACGTGAATGTAAAAGAAACTGGTTGCACAGACTCTGCAGAGTCTTCTAAACCAGTATAAAGACGTTAAGTTTATTTGAACACGCCTCATACTTTATATTTTGTTTCTGTCCGATGTAGTAATCAAGTCATAGCTGTTTCTGTTACTATCAATGATTGCAGTTTCTTAAATCTGAGTTATAAAACAAAATATATGTTTGTCCATCTTGCAAAATTGTTAAATGATGAGCTCTAGTGATATGACATTTTCACAGCTCACTCTGTCTGGAATTTTGAGGTCAATACAAGTATTTTCAGCTCACTCTGTCATTCCCTTACCAAGTTAAAATTAACATTACTGAAGTTAAAACTATTTACAGTGACAGTATTCTTTTGGTATACTGTACAGAGCCATTTGTTTTAGATTGGCACATCAAGGTCGGATACTTGAAGCCACAGGACCATATGTGAAACTAATCAGTGTAAGGGGTGGTCAGTTCTTTGACCCCGGATAACACTCAAGTTGGAACATGTTGATTATTTGCTCTACCTTCGTGCTACAAGTTTTCAGTTTTGTAACTTTCATTCTCTCACTTGAGTGCAGCATTGTTCTAAGTGAATCTTTTGTATAGAGTGATTAATGTAATGCCATGATTCAAATGCTAATTAAATTTGAAAAAATCCCACAAACACACAAAGTTGTAGCAATAAATGCAACTTGTTAACGATATTTTCAGCTTTCTGTCCGACACATGTCATCAGCAGAAAGTCACCACTAAATTGTGTATTAAAAAATAATTAAAAACATTGTTTTTTCTGAAGTCACTACCAAATTGTATGTATTGAAGAAAAAAAATGTTTCTGAATTTACAATGGAATTTTGTGTATTTACAAAATTTAGTTTTTTTTCCTGGGTGAAACCAGATGCTAAAGTTCTAATTACCATATAAAAATAATGTTTTCATATAAAATATTCTTATTGACAGACACAAAAACTATCACATCTAAAAGGTGGGCCAAACAGTGTTGTTTGTACAGACGAGACAGACCTTCTCCGCAGCATCTTCCGTCGTGTCAGGCCTACCACTCAAGAATATATGTTTCCATCTCGTGAATGTGAGATGCATAGGAGACAGTGTGAGCAGTGTTTGAACTCAGCAACTTGCCCAGTCGCCAGTGTAATCAGTAACAGCTGTAAGTAAAAATCCCTGTACTATTTCGTTTAATTTGTTGTTGTTGTTTAATGCCCACAATGAGTAAGTTTACTCTTTTGTATGCCCTGAAAAGAACGTTAAGTGGCTTGTTGTGGTACTTTCTTCACATCCCAAGCATGCTGATGAAGGTGGACCATGGTCCTCAAGACGGTTGTGCTATGCTTGGCTTCATCTGCGTAGTGCTCAATACTACAGGAATTACACCAATCCACATCTCGTCAGCCAGGCTGCCTTGAAATCAGCCTGTTTCCAAGGAATGCTACATGGAAGACAGATCATGGTCTTGGTCAGTGTATTGTGCTTGACCCTGACGTGATGTCCTGGTCAGTATGCTGAGCTTGACTGAACTAGTGTCTCAGTTCCCCATTTTGTTAAATAACTCTGTATATCAGTCATAGTCTTTTCAGCTCCCTTTGGGTCATAGGTCTTTAAGAAATACATGCAAAGTCCTTTTGTCTTGAGTCAAATGTTCCAGCTCTGTATACGTCTGCTGTTTCCTTTCACGTTCTTCTCTAAGTATCTTCTCCATTTGTTCTCCAGCCTGTTCTTTTGAGAATTCCAGAATTGATACTGTTTTGTAATGCTATCAACTGGTTTTCTTAATGTGTGTGTTATCCAATTCCAGCATCTTCTCCACATGTCATGTTCTACTGATATCTGTCTTGTTCTTTCCAAAAGTTTCACATTAGTGATGTTACCATACCATTTCAATCTCTCTGTTCAACGCAAGCACCCATTTATGAAAGTCTATAGCTATTTCATTACTTTTTCCACTGTTTTCCGAGTTTCAGAGCCATACAGAAAAACAGACTTTATATTGAATTTGAAAATGTTTATTTTTGTGCTGGGCTTAATTTATTTTCTTCTCCATAAGTTCCATGAATGCAATGAAAGTTCCTCTCGACTTTTGTAATCTTATTTGAACATGTTTATGAATACCTGCTACTATGTCTATATTGCTACCAAGATATCTGAATAATTTTACATTTTGTAGAGATGTGCATCTTAACACTATCAGTGTTGTGCGATGCATTACCTATTTTCTCATACTAATCTGCATGGCTTCTTGATCTACTTTTTTCTACCTATTCAAAGATCAGTGACTTTCTGTTAATCTATAAAGATCAATGACCTAATTTCTTCTACTAATCCACAAAGATCAGTAATCTACTTTCTTCTACTAATCCACACAGATCAATGACCTAATTTCTTCTACTAATCCACAAAGATCAATGACCTAATTTCTAATAATCCAAATAAATCCATGACCTATTTCTATCTATTATTGTACTAAGATCAATGACCAGCTTATTTCTGTTAATCCATGATGATGGATCTGCTTCTTCCTTCTATTACTCTCTAGATATGTGGATTAATTCCTTCTGTTAATCCGCACAGATTCATGATCAAATGCTTTCTGGTGATTCCCATTCATGGAATTCTTCCATTTATAATTCCAAACATACCCATGGATTACATCCACAAACATCCATGACCTACTTCGTTCTATTAATCCACACATCCGTGAACATTTCCTTCTATTAATCGACACATCCATGAACTACTACTTTCTATTAGATCACAGATCCCTGACCTACTACTTTCTATTAATCCACACATCCGTGAACATTTCCTTCTATTAATCGACACATCCATGAACTACTACTTTCTATTAGATCACAGATCCTTGACCTACTCCTTTTTTTAATTGACACATCCATGAACTACTACTTTCTATTAATCCACACATCCATGAACTTTTTCCTTCTATTAATCCACACATCCATGAACTACTACTTTCTATTAATCCAAACATCCATGAACTTTTTCCTTCTATTAATCCACACACCCATGAACTACTACTTTCTATTAATCCAAACATCCATGAACTTTTTCCTTCTATTAATCCACACATCCATGAGCTACTACTTTCTATTAATCCACATTCCCATGAATTTCTTGTATTAATACACACATCCATGAACTACTTGTTTTAATCCACACATTGAGTAGAAGTGTGTGGCCTAGTGTTAGTGAGCTTGGCTAGTAGTAAAGATGCCCCGTTTTCAGATCATGTCGTGCTTAGTCTGACAGGCTGGGCATGTCTGGGATTTATTCATTTTCTCCCAATTGGCCCAGCTGTAAAGGAGTATATGACAAAGTCACTGGGATATTTCAGAGTTGCCGCAGGAGCTATGGAGCTCATGCTCCGTCATTAGCACATTCACTAATGAAATTGACTGAGCACAAATGGAGGCCTCTATGTGCAATGAAGTTGGTCCTGTGAACTATTTTCTATTTTCCAATCCACACATATCCGTGAACTACTTCCCTCAACTAATTCACACATACCAACTAACTTTGTTTATCTGTTAATTCTTTCTGAACAAAGAAGCAATTATAGCTGATATATTTATACTGCTACATATGTATTTAAGATCCTTTTAGTGGTGAGCCTTCTTTGAAGTCTTGCATTGGATTACAGTTAGGAGGACCCTGATTCACCTTCTTCAGTATGAACAATGATATAAGAAGCACCACTACAAGCTATCTCACGTTTTGTTGTAATCGCTTTCTTGACCTATTTATATCTGACCTTCTTCTATCCTTCTGACCTTCTTCTATCACAAAGGTCTAGAATTTCTTTGGTCACCCATGGCTTCTTTTTTGTTAAATGGTATCCCAGGATCTCTGTTGCTATAACTATGAGTGCTGAATTAAGAGACTCTTACTGTATCGGTATCCAGTCCCTC
The DNA here is from genome assembly GCA_036924085.1 of Ariolimax columbianus. Taxonomy (NCBI): domain Eukaryota; kingdom Metazoa; phylum Mollusca; class Gastropoda; order Stylommatophora; family Arionidae; genus Ariolimax; species Ariolimax columbianus. Next base: position 71,659,814 of record JAVGWX010000002.1, read on the forward strand.
TCTGAGAGCAAACAGTGGAGCAAATCTCCCTCCTACCCTTGATTGGAACACTTCGATGATTGTTGGGTCTTTTAGTTTGTCCAGGTCAAACTTTAGTCTAGTCACTTCTTTCTTTGCGACTCTCTTCAACCATAGATGCATAGTCATCATAACAAGATCGTGGTCGCTTCCTTTATTCGCCCCGTTTTAAATATCTGGGTTCGATTGTCAGTGATGAAGGATCAAATTGTGAGGTATTGGCCAGAATAGCACAGACAATAGCGGCGTTTGCACAATTTAAAAAAATCTGGCAAGATAAACGGTTAGCATTATGCACAAAAATAAATTTATTTGCGTATATTGGTCCTGTCAATATTCCTCTATGCTTGTGAGACATGGGCAGTTACAGCTGACCTTCAGCGAAGGATACAGGCCTTAGAGATGAGCTGTTTCCGAAGACTTAAACATCCTGAACAAAGATCGGGTTACAAATGAGGAAATACAAGATAGAATTACAACAGCAATAGGACCTTTTGAAGACCTCTTGGCAACTGTCAAAAGATGGAAACTCGCTTGGTACGGTCACATATCGAGATCAAATGGTCTTGCAAATACGATCCTGCAGGGAAAGGTGCAAGGCAGACGATGTAAAGGCCGTCCCAAAAAGAGGTGGGAGGACAATATAAAAGAATGGACCACTCTTCGACCAGAAGAGGCACAGGCAGCGGCCGCTGACAGAGAAGGGTAGCAACGGATTGTGGGGCCCCAACGACCTCACCGATTACGGGATGACCTGACCTAACCTGACTACAAGCTGAAGTTAAAGAAAACTGGTGAAGATGGTACAGAAAAGGATAACCAGTAAAAGAAACAGAAAGCAAAAGAGACTTTCACAGGAAAAATTGTGGAACTTCAAAAAAATCAAGTCCGACACAAAGATTACAATTTTCTACTTGAATATAAAGACTGTACTGTTATATGGCTCAAGCTTGGAGGACAATAAAGTCATTAACAAAGCGAGTGCAAACATTCATATATTGATCCATGCACAGATTACATGGTCTAAAATTGTACGATAAAGTCACCAATGTTGACCTGCTGGAAAGACCTGGATGGATCTAAATGGAACGAGACATAAATAAAGACGTTTGCACTAGATAGGCATACTTTTTTAAAAGAGCCCAACAAAATTGCATGACAGATGCTGCTCTGGAACACAATGGGTAAGAGGAGTTGAGGCAGACCAAAACACACTAGAAGAACAGAACTTGAATAATATGAGGGAATCAGGACTGTCATGGCCTATGTTAGTAAAGAGGGCAGGGAACAGACAGACAGAGGATATTGGTTGATAATCTATGCTCCACAGTGAGCTGAAGGGTTTTGATAAATTTACATGAGAATATATATATATATATATATATATATATATATATATATATATATATATATATACCCCCAGGTGGTGTTCAAATGAAACCGGACCAAACTGCAGCAAGTGAACATACGTACGATGTACATTATGACGTATGTCGAAAACAATAGCGAAGAACTGTACAATGATGTTTAAAGCAGGACATGAGTTAACCAAAGATCTTCTGAGACCAGGTCAGGGGCATATTGTTGTGGTAACTCTCATCCTTCTATAAACATCATTGTCCAGCTCTTCACTGTTGTCTTCGACACACTTTTGTCACCATACACTGCCTGCATTCTATGAATGTCAACTGGTCTACATCCTTCAGCTGTTAGAAACCGAATCATCGCTCGCTGTTTAACTCTGGATGGATTCCGTATCGCACCCGCCATGTTTTATACGGTCTGCTGACGAAACTATGAGTTAGAGGGTGATGAAATTTTGTAAACTTGACGGCTGGTATGTGCTGTTTACAATAGAAGTGACGTCATCATGCGCATCATACGTATGTTCAATATATATCATTGGCTCTTTCTGTCTTGTCAGACAATAGTATGTTGTGCTTTGAAAAAAAGGATGCAACTACGGTCCATAATGATAGCAAATGTGACTCATAAAACCAATCCGAGCAGAGAAGCACCTTCCATAGTGTGTGCAAGGACAGGCTGAACTGTTTGTGTCATTTGCATGGTGTGGTATGTCTTCTCAAATGCTGAATCTTTAGCCTTTCCGCAATGAGTATTATTCTTTGTCTATATTCCATTCTTAATCCTGCCCCTCCATGGTGTCCTGTTCCCATGATTCAAAATCGATGCCCACATTATTCATATCCTGCCTGCACACATCCTTGCACCGAACTAGTTGCCAGCCCTGAGACCTTTTCCCCAACTGTAATTCCTCTTATAGAAGATCCTTTGACATTCTGCCATCCTCTATCCTGCAGGTGTGTCACAGCCATCAGACCCTTTGAAGACTAAGCACGGAAAGAAATTGACAGTGCCTGTTCTCTCAAATACCTCTGCATCGGGGATCTTGTCCTATCATGCTACTCCCATGTTATATATACTTATATAATAGCATAAAACATAATTTCATTTTAAAACGGGAAAAAAAACTTTTGTACTTGTATTTATCAACAGCACTCTTTTCAGAGAAGAAATGCTGTGGTATTCGATGCTACATGCAGCCACCTTGCCAGAAAACATTCAGTCCACTCTGTCCTGCGCCCACAGTTGAATGTGCCACAGGTAAAATAAATGCAAAATCTCTATTACTAAAACAGAGGTTGTACCTTAACCGAATCCAGATATGGCTAATTCAGAACCTTGAATTACAGTACATGGTCACTGTTTGAAAACTGTTAACAGGATTCACGTACCTTGGCAGTATTCTGTCTCAGGTGATTCACATAGATGGTGAGGTGAATACAAGAATATCTAGGGCAAGTGCAGAATTTAGTAGACTTCATAGTAAGGTGGGGGAAAGGTGAGGGATCTGGACTCAAGCAAAATTGAAGGTCTAGGCTGCAGTTGTTTTTCCTACCCTCTTATATGTATAAGACCTTGACTGTCTATAGTCATCATGTTGGGAAATTAAACCACTTTCACATGCACTGTTGGCGGAGACTAATGAGGATTACATGGCAGGACATGATGCCAAATCAAAAAAAGGCAAAATCCGCCGTCCATCGTAGACGATGATGGCATAATCAATTTTGCTAGTAAGGATAAACTGCGCTACGTTTTATCCTCACTCTCTCATCTCGTGCCGCCCGACCCCACTGGCAAGTGAAGGACAAGACGACTAGGGGGTGACTACGAGATGCAGGGAACTCCGCATCAAGCACCCTTGAAAAAGACGGCAGAGTCCGGAGTCGAACCCACACCACCTGATCACGAGGCCAAAGGCTTAACCACTTCGCCACGGAATCCCCCATGATGATGCCAAATACAGATGCGTATATAGATCGGGCATGACAAGTATATACAGCATGATATGTGCAGCACAGCTGAGATGGGCTGGCCATGTGAAACACATGTCGAATCAACGTCTAGCAAAAGAGCTGCTTTATGGTGAACTGCAAGAGAGCAAGTGGTTGGCAGCTGAAAACGTACAAGGATACACTTAAGAGATCACTGATCAAGTGCAGTATTAACCATGATATGACTGGGAAAGAATTGCCATCAATCGCACTGACTGGCACAGCACTATTGCTGAGGGTGTTCAGAGACATGAGGTATCAATAATAAAGGAGGTGACAATCACACTGAAAATCAACTTCCAGCAAACCTTTTCAATCCCGGTGGAAGGAGATGTCCTACTTCCTTGTACTATGTGCAAAAGACAATTCAGAGCTCTGATTGGCTTATTTAGCCATCCATGAACTAATTCGAACAGTGAATGTTAACAAAGTGGTCCTTATCAATTACGATGGATGAACAACAACGACAGCAAATGCAAAATAATTAAACAATAATTTCAAAATAATTACAACTGAAACACACCTGGCAATGACATAGTAGACAGACTAGCAAAGAAGGGATTAAAACAGGAACAGTAATACACAGCAACCCTACAAACAGCCAAACAAGTCATATAAACAGTAAAACAAGGAAAATTGCCTGAGCAAATGGGGCATGGGAAATACTGGGAGGGTGATCTACAGACATATGCAAAACTCCAATCCAAATGATAACATTGATCAACTTACAAGGAAGAATCAGAGCACCATTCTGTAACTAAGAACACATGTCCCAATTAACAAGCACCTGAATAGAATTCACAAAACAGTATTGCAATGGCAAGAATTGCTGGTGTAAACTAAAAACAAATGTTTAGGACTGCCAGGGAATTGGTGTTGGCACAAAGTTCAAAGTATATCACGCTGCTCTTGATCTCAAATGGTTCAGAAAAATGCCCATCATGTAGAACTATTGCAGATATGACAGAAAACTTAACTGTTTCCACATGAGTTGTCTTCACAGGCTGATGAGCTGGTAGGATATAGTACCAAACTATGAAGTCCTCAACAGCGGAAAACTTAAGAGCGTCTACATGCTGTTGCAGAAAGCCCAAATCTGATACACAAGGCATGTCTTTCACATGTAAAATAAATGCCTTCCAAAGCAGCAGTTGAATCATGAACTCCAAACAGGCAAGTGGTTATCTCGAGGCCAGAAGAAATCCTACGCAGACTCCTTGAAATTTTCAGGCACTGTTCAATCTTGGCACTACCATCACACAAGATACTCACACCACTGAGCAAAACATAATCGCTGAGGCTCAGAAAAAAACTAACTACCCAAAAGCATAGAATGTGGAACAGCTTAACAACTGCATCTACCAAAGTGCTCCCTCATGACTTCGGGTCAGTCATGCCAGGATTGGTCTTTACAGCCATAAATGTGCTCATATATCAAAACACAAGGCTGATACTGTCGCCATCTTTGCTTGGGTGATAGGCAACAATTATTTTTCATTGGAAACGAAAAAATTAATTGATCAAACAAATTGACTATCTCTGCACCATGAGAGGTGACCATTGCTGGGGTTTGTTAAGAGCATTTGTATGACTGATACATAATCGCTTCTTGACCTTGTGGTTGCCACTCGTGTGGACTGACTGAGCTTATTTTGACCCCCTTTCTTCTTCTTCTGAGTTCGTTCTCAATCTCTCACTACCAAGCCCTGAACAGGGCTTTGCAAGACGCAGAATGTAGTCTAGAGAATGGCATGTGTTGTGTTGCTAGTTTACAGCTTGACTGCGATATTTGCACCTTTTGTTCCAACACATCCATCTTCAGCAGGTGACCCCCTTTAAATAACACTCAGGATAGTGATGCTGTTGTACACACTGATGATTTGATGTTGCACAGTGAGATATCTAATTGGGGCTTCTCTCCTAGAGTGAGAGTTCAGGTTGTTGCTGAGTGGAGTGGGGCATACATCATTTTCTACCCACTTGTGTCGGTAGATCCCGTGGGGAGGTGCTGTTTTCTTCTATGTGCCAAATGCATCGCCGATGTCATTGTCATTCCTTGTTCCTTCAGTATCTTACTGACACCGTCTATCCATCTATTTCTTAGTCTCCCTCTTGCTCTGCAACCCTGATGTCTGGTATTGTAGATCTATGCAGCTGGTAACTTTGGTTGCATTCTTGTCGAGGAATACAGGACAATGACCACATGTACGAGAAAGGGGAGAGAAGCAGTAACCTAAGCTCCTAGAAGGCAATCTGAGGCCTTTTTAACAAGGGCAATCATTGTATCAGACTTCCAATCCATATTTCAGAAGCTACAGAAAGGCTGCCTAAGGCATGCGTTGATGGCAGCTATAGATGCCTCAAGCCTCTAGGAACTAGTGTTAGATCTAATGTACTGGTCAAACAATGAAATAACTGCCATCCTTGATTCACAAGCATGCACTATGGACACACTAAATATGGATATGATGTCCATAATTTTGAAGTCTATAAATGTCCGCCTACTCGATAATGACATCGCAATATTCAAATCAGCAATTTACAAATTCTGAGCTTTGAAATTAAATGAGGTTCGAGCGGACTGGGACACATGAGAGGACAGAGCAGGAGTGTGTGCAGCCAGCGAACTAAATGAAACATCAGTATTCACACCCATCATCATTTATGTGAGAGACGTAGCAGCAATGGGTACGTCCGGTGTGTTGTGAAGTCTATTCTTAAGGACAGAACAGAACCAAATAGAACTAAACTAAGAATTAAGTATAGTTCTCATCTCATCACATCTGTCCCATAACCTAGGTGATGATACTCTATCCATTGCATGCGTTGTGTTTTCAATTAATGTCATGCCCGTCGACTTGCAAATATCATTTGTCCAATGCCATTGATTTGCCTCTCCATCTTTTGTCAGAAACTGCCCCACAGAGTATCACATTGGGCAAACCATGGGAACACATCACATGGCCCTACCAGCATAGCTTTTTTGATTTTACAATTGAAACGAGGTCTGAATATGGTGTTCTAGACTGTCTGACAGTTTTACCTTCACTGACATTCGCTTTGTGATCTTGATATACTCCAAGAATTTTTCTGAAGCACCTCACCTCCATGTCCTGGATTTTCCTCTCCAAAGCATCATTTAATGTCCATGTTTCACAAGCATAAAGGTATATAGAGTTGATTTATGGCAGCATTAAATTGGTTTTAGTGATCAGAAATAAGTAGTTACCTCTCCAAATTGTCTTCAGTAACACTTATCATAGTCTAAGCCAATGTTTCCCAACCGCTGGTGCGCAGACTGGTGGTGGCCCACAGAAAGTTTTTGCCGGTCTGCTAAAAAGTTATTGCATCGCAACCCTTACATGAAGACATAAACTTTTGTGCACTGAATAGTCATGAAAAAGAAAACCTGATTGAATTGCCATCTGATTCCTCTCCGGTTTCCAAACATACAATACACTTGTTGTCTCATTTGTGGAATTCACTGGAAAAAGAATATCCAATACATAAGTAGTTACAGAGCTATAAAATTGTTGGCTGTATATTCGACTACCTATTTGCATGAGAAGACTTTTTCAACTTGTCAGTGATCAAAATCAAAATGAAAGAAACAGAACGGATTTCAATGCATCGCTACATCTCTCAGAAACAACACTGTAGCCACGGTTATAAAATATTCCAATAAAATAAAGAGCAACAGATTCTGTACAAACTTTATTTGAATGAAATTTTGTTTTCTTAAAATAGTTCTATTATTAGAATTTGTATTGACTGCTCAGAATCTGGTTATGTTAAACAACTAAAGAAGTTTCATTTGATAATATTAGATTAAAAAACATACACAAAATATCATATAAATAATGGTTTTTATTTCTATCCAAGCTATGCGTGAAAAATGTTGAATATTTTCACTGTTTCATTAAATTTTTTTCACATTTACATTGGTCAATAGGTGAACATAGGTTGGGAAACACTGGTCTAAGCAATATAGAAAGATAATTATAAAATAAAAACCTATGTGCTTAAATAAGGCAATGTGGAGTGTACGTCCATAACAGGGGAGGGCTCAATCAAAAGTGGATATGGGGGGAGTATACCAACATTTTGTGGATATCTTTTATGGATGGAAGCTATATATTTATCTTTCAATACTTTGTCTCATCCACCAGGGGAGATAAACATATTTTCACTGTTTCCACACTTTGATTCGCTGGACAGGCAGTTTGCATGCCACCTCAAATATGTGCCACCTCCTTATCTGTACACCATTAGCTACATTATCAAAATACCCACCATCAACTTCAGCACAGATCCTCAACACTTTACAGCTGCCTCTAGCTCAAGAATGGAGCATGAGAGAAGACTTTCCCAGTAAGTAAATTTGAGATTTCATTATCCATATGATCTTTTTTATGGAAATATGTATTTTCCGTAAGAAATTCAGATTTACTTTCAATTTGCTCTGCCAAATGTTGAACTCTGTGACATTCTCCTATGAAAATAAAATTATACTGTCAAAATGGTTGGAAATTATTCCTACTACAAGCTTGGAAAAGTAGCATGTGACTTATGAGTAGTATTACATCTAGGTTATAGACCGTCAACATGAATCCAAGACTATGATATTCAGGCTGGAGACCTTCAACATGTGTCTAAGACTATCACATTCAGACTGTAAACCTTCAATATGTATCTAAGAATATCATGCTCAGACTGTAGACCTTCAACAAGTATCTAAGAGTATCACATTCAGACTAGATTTCTGATGACCATGATGTCACTCTTCTCACCCACCTTGATCAGCATGTTTCACTGACCCTGATGTTCCTCTTCACTCCCACCTTGATCAGTATGTTTCACTGACCCTGATGTTCCTCTTCACTCCCACCTTGATCAGTATGTTTCACCTGACCCTGATGTTACTCTTCTCACCCACCTTGATCAGTATGTTTCACCTGACCCTGATGTTCCTCTTCACTCCCACCTTGATCAGTATGTTTCACCTGACCCTGATGTTACTCTTCTCACCCACCTTGATCAGTATGTTTCACCTGACCCTGATGTTCCTCTTCACTCCCACCTTGATCAGTATGTTTCACCTGACCCTGATGTTCCTCTTCACTCCCACCTTGATCAGTATGTTTCACCTGACCCTGATGTTACTCTTCTCACCCACCTTGATCAGTATGTTTCATCTTACCATGATTTTACTCTTCACTCCCACCTTGATCAGTATGTTTCACTGACCTTGATGTTACTCTTCACTCCCACCTTGATCAGTATGTTTCACCTGACCCTGATGTTACTCTTCACTCCCACCTTGATCAGTATGTTTCACCTGACCCTGATGTTACTCTTCTCACCCACCTTGATCAGTATGTTTCACCTGACCCTGATGTTACTCTTCACTCCCACCTTGATCAGTATGTTTCACCTGACCCTGATGCTACTCTTCACGCCCACCTTGATCAGTATGGTCATTAAAAATAGACATTGCCTTTGTTGATAGAAAGACTTGGAAGTAATTGAGTCTATAAATTTGTCTGGATTGAACTTGGACCACATTCCATAGTCGTAAGTGTTAAATGGTGAAAGACTGCCCCACTTGTGTCACCTTTTTTAGTTTGTCTCGCTAGTCTTGTGCTTAACTCATTTCTCTCTTGTGGCAAGGCACTTCCATCATCTGGAGATCCAGCGTTCAAATTATCGGTTGCTCATTACTTTCCTTTCTTTGCTGTTTTTCATTATGTATGTTACCCAAGTGCAGATGAATACATGTCTTGTAATTGTTGTCACGAATCAACATTCTTTGATTACAACTCATTGCCTCAAAGTTTCTACATATTACCTTATCACTCTATTAATAACAAAATATTAAGGTTTCTTATTGGTGTGTACAAATCAAAACAGGAGGGGCTAAGGATGCAGACGTGAATGAGCTGCCACCAGCCAACGACTCATAGCTGGCTGTATGCATCAGGGTCAGTGAACCATAGATGACCGTATTCCACCTTCCAGTAATGTCTGCACTAGTGCAGTCTGACTAAGAGAATAGGGATCAGAGAGGGAAGGCAAAGCTGGTCTCAAAATGTTATGCTGCAACCAAATGTGTCAGGCCATAAGGCACAGATATCAGAGCCTGGCTGTAAACTATAACACAATGCCCTAATTAGGACAAACACTGAAGAAGAAGAAGAGAGATGAAGAAAATAAATAAAGAGCAGTGAAATCAGAAAGCAGCATTTAGAGAAAAAAAAGTGAACTGTCAAAATTTTGTCATCATGAAAAGAGCGTTGCTATAGCTGAGAGGTAAAGTGCTCACTTTTCAAGAAATAAAAGCATGAAATAGTGGGTGTTCAAACCCACAAGTTCCAAGCTTCCCCTAGTCTCAAGGGAAGTGAGATTAGACACCTAGTCTAATCAGATGGACAATAAACTCTGATATCCTGTGTATAAGCTGTGCATTTGAAAATTGAGAAGGGCAGACAGTTAGCTGTTGCCTGGGCAAAAATGATAAGGGAATCAAAATTCCTACCAAATAGTGACCTGCATAAATGTCAAAAGGACGCAGCCTCTCCATCATGCAAAAACCCAACAGAAAAACAGGCAAATCATTGGTTCAGTGGTACACAATAAATAATTTAACAATTGCATACAATTTTGTACACAATAATAAATGTATTAAACAATTGTGTGCAATTTGGTACACTCAATTAATAATTAAAATAATTGAGTGTAATTTGGTACACTTCATAAATAGTTAAAATAATTGTATTAAATTTGGTACGCTCAATTAATAATTAAAATAATTGTGTGCAATTTGGTACACTTCATAAATAGTTAAAATAATTGTATGCAATTTGGTACACTTCATAAATAGTTAAAATAATTGTGTGCAATTTGGTACACTTCATAAATAGTTAAAATAATTGTGTGCAATTTGGTACACTTCATAAATAGTTAAAATAATTGTGTGCAATTTGGTACACTTAATAAATAGTTAAAATAATTGTATGCAATTTGGTACACTAAATAAATAGTTAAAATAATTGTGTGCAATTTGGTACACAATTATACATTTATTAAACTATTGTGTGCAATTTGGTAAACTGAATTAATAGTTAAATTAATTGTGTGCAATTAGGGAAAAGTAAGTAACATGTTCTTTTGAAAAAAAGTTGCTTCTTACAACCGCCAACCTATTTGACTGTTATAAGTTTCTTGGCAAGTGTGCAGTACGGTAGGTTACTATTACTTTCCATACGTGGAGGAGAGAAAAACCCATGACTGCCAAACTGGACACAAGTGTGAGTGAAACTGGGTGCATTGGGATTGTGAAATAAATGCCTCATCCCAAAGCCATGCAGCCTCATTGTGCAATTAGGTACACTTAATAAATAGTTAAAATAATTGTGTGTAATTTGGTTTATTTTGTAAATATTTCAACAATTGTGTACAATTTAGTACACATAATAAATAGTTGAGAAAAACTGCATACATTAAAATACATAATAAATAGTTGAGAAAAACTGCATACATTAAAATACATAATAAATAGTTGAGAAAAACTGCATACATTAAAATACATAATAAATAGTTGAGAAAAACTGCATACATTAAAATACATAATAAATAGTTGAGAAAAACTGCATACATTAAAATACATAATAAATGCTCCAACAATTTTATGCTCTTCTTCTTCTTTTTCCTCTTGTTTTTCTTCTTTGATCAACTGATGCTATACTTCTAGGCCGGTGAGGTTCACGAAGAAGACTGCATTTCAGATCTTTGCCATTCCTCCATAGCTTCCCAAGCATTCCACCACTTCCGGCTTTTGCGAGATCATCTGCTTTCTCGTTTCCACGAATTCCACAGTGAGCCGGAATCCACTGTTAGGACTAGATCTGTTTTTTGAGAAAACAATCCAATGTATTTTATTTTGTGTGAGAATCTATCTTGCTTGAGACTTTAGATGGCTTGGAGTACACTCCTGGAGTCTGATAGACAATTGTATGCAATTTGATACACATAATAAATATTTGAACAATTGTGTACAATTGATAACATTTCATAAATGAGTTAACAGTTTATGTCGTCCTTTTCCAGTTTTGATTTCATAACAGCTCTTCATGACACACGGATAAAAGTTGAAGACGAACTCGCAATAATTGGTGACCACAGTGAATTGAAACAACGGCGTGACTCTCTCATGAGGCCCTACACTGTCAGGGAACTGAAGACCCCCAATGATTTGAAGAAAGGTGGCCTTCCAAACAAGAGTTACACCTCAAAGGCTGTCTATGTCCAGTTTGAGAAGCCTTTTCTTTACAGTTCTTTTTCTTGGTACAAGGATGGCTGTTACAAAAACATCTCACAGGTAAGTCATGCTATCTCACTTCATTAACATTGGCAGTATTTGCTGTTGTTTGACTTTACCATACGGATTTAGGGAAGGCCAGACAATTAAAATGGCCACCACACATCACAAAAACTGAAACCTTTTCATGCAAAAAAAAGTTGTTTGCACTGTCTTTTATCAATCTTAATCAAAAGTAATATTTGACAAGTTTCAATCATAAATAATAGACAAGTTTCAATCATAAATAATATTTGACAAGTTCCAATCATAAATAATATTTGACAAGTTTCAATCATAAATAATAATTGACAAGTTTCAATCATAAATAATAACTGACAAGTTCCAATCATAAATAATAACTGACAAGTTTCAATCATAAATAATAATTAACTCCTAAAGGCCGTTAGAACGCTGTCATTATTCTTCCTGGCATCCGCTTGATGCCAGAAAAACACTCATTTTGTTAACGAAATTTGTTAAGGTTTTTCAGTGTTTCTAAATTTTAATTGACATTACATGGTAAGGAAAGTAACTCTTATATTTGCGTTTCAATTGTAAAAGCAGCGACGTGCATTGTAATGAAAATTAAAGTTGGATAACATTTGTCATCTTTCAAGTCAGTTTATCACAAAAATGTGTAGCAAACCTTAGCACTTAAGATTGTCTAATAGTAGGTTGTTTTTATCTGTAGAAAAGGCTAGGGAGTTGTGCACTAAATGAATTTAGTGACGAGCATTCACATTAATTTTTCTGATGTTGAATCGGAGTTAGACAGAATATAATATTTTTTCAATCTACGCAGCCTACTTAATCTGATGCTGAAGATGACAGGGCGTTGTCACAGTCAGTACCTAGTACTGCTAAAAGGCAAAAACATTTGGCTGCACCATCAACAGAAAAACGAAGATGCAATATTTCTAAAGTAAATTCTAGAGAACATGATAGCGAATGGGTTTCAATACCAAATTCCATCATCACTACTGATTGACTGAGACCCAGAACTCATTCAGATTGCTGCCAAAATGTGGTCGACCATGTATTGGTACTCAATAAAGTCAGCTGAAATCGCATATATCAAGGCTGAAGTCGCAGATATTTCAGCCTCACTCTAAACTACAACATGACAGCAGTACATCCTTTTCAAGATGAACATCAAAGAAGAAGAAAAGAATAAATAATATTTCACTATTTTCAATCTAAAATATAATTTATACCTTTCAGCTATAAGTCTTTGACAATCATAAATAATATTTGACAAGTTTCAGTCAAAAATAATATATTAACAATATTTAATTATGTGGAACAGTACAGCAATTTTATCATTCGGTGCATAGACGAAAGTCTTATTTCTGGACACAAAATTACTTTTTAGCAATACTCCATGCAGGGATTGTGACGATTGAACAGTAACCATAATATGAATATAGTGTACAACATGGCCACCTCACTGTCGACTTGCATCGGGGCGTTATTCGTTTTTTTGTGGTCAGAAGGTGTGAGAGTGAGGCATTTGCTTGAGTCAGAGGAGAGTTTATGAATGGGTAGAAAGATTTCAAAACAGAAGACAAAATATCATTGATGAACCACAGCGTGGGAGACCAGTAAAAGTGTAACTGACACAATGGATCAGCAGATCGACCAGCTAATCCGTGGCAACAGACAAGTCATTATTGATGAAATAGCTCTAGATTTCAACTTGTCATGGTGCTGTGCACAAAATTGTCCATGATGACCTCAGTTATAGGAAAGTGTGTAGCAGATGGGTGCCAAAGCAGCTGTCCTATGATCACAAGTGTGCATGGCAGATGATTTGTCAGGAACATTTAGACAATCATGCTTGTGAAGGAGATGTCTTTTTCAATCAAATTGTGACTGGAGACAAGTCCTGGATGTACCATTTTCAACCAGAGCTTAAAAGACAGTCAATGCAATGAAAACTGTCTCTAGCTAAGAAAAAAATTCAGAACACAGGCTTCCGCTGGGAAAGTCATGATGACCATCTTATAGGATGTTAATGTCCCTATATTGGTGCATTTCCAGGTAAGGGGTGAAAAGGTGACTAGTGTTTGATACAGTGACATGCTAGTGAACAAGTTGAAGCTGCAATACGATCAAAACGACTTTTCTCAAAAGCAGTATTGCTGCTGTATGACAATGCCCGCCCACATATAGCTGCACGAACAGTGCATACAGTTCGTGCTCTGAAATTTGAGGTCTTGAAACATCCAGCATACAGTCCTGAAAGGGCCCCATCAGATTTTCACTTGTTTGGACCTTTGAAAGAACATTTGTGGGGTCGGAGGTTTGCAGATGACAGAATAGAGAAACCAGCAGAAAGAATACAAGCCAGAAAATGATAGCATAGCAAACTTGGCAGAAATCGGCAGACAAAGATCTTAGAACGGGACATTGTAGACTCAAGGTCCACCTCCACAGAAAGGGAGGACACTGCCATGTGTGATTGTGGAGCACCCAAGCAAACACCAGAACATATTCTGCAAGACTGCCCTACCTATGGAGACCATTGAGAGGCAGTCTGGCCTGGGGGATTGATCGACCATGCTCGAAAAGATACTGGGGACTGGCAAAGACCTGTAACACAGTCTCCTTAATGAACCTCACTGGACTAAAGCATCAGTTGATCAATGAAGAAAAAGAAGCAGATGACAAATAGGTAATGGAGGCAGTGCAAAATTGGTTAAAGGTCACAACAAAAGTCTTTTTTTCTAGAGAACATCCACAAGCCAGTGGACAGCTGCAAAAGTATGTTGCCAGGAATGGAGACTAAGCAGAGAAATAAGACACAAAATTTCTGGCTACCATAAAATGTTAGTAATAAATTTGCTGTTACTTCCCTCGCATTTTACTAAAAAGTTTAAATAAATGTTTCTTTTGTTTCTTCCATAATTTCAAAAATTCTCAGCTTTTACAGCACATTATAGAGATTCAGTCTCAGCACATTATAGAGATTCAGTCTCAGCACATTATAGAGATTCAGTCTCAGCACATTATAGAGATTCAGTCTCAGCAAATTATAGAGATTCAGTCTCAGCACATTATAGAGATTCGGTCTCAGCACATTATAGAGATTCAGTCTCAGCACATTATAGAGATTCAGTCTCAGCACATTATAGAGATTCAGTCTCAGCACATTATAGAGATTCAGTCTCAGCACATTATAGAGATTCAGTCTCAGCACATTATAGAGATTCAGTCTCAGCACATTATAGAGATTCAGTCTCAGCACACTATAGAGATTCAGTCTCAGCACATTATAGAGATTCAGTCTCAGCACATTATAGAGATTCAGTCTAAGCACATTATAGAGATTCAGTCTCAGCACATTATAGAGATTCAGTCTCAGCACATTATAGAGATTCAGTCTCAGCACATTATAGAGATTCAGTCTCAGCACATTATAGAGATTCAGTCTCAGCACATTATAGAGATTCAGTCTCAGCACATTATAGAGATTCAGTCTCAGCACATTATAGAGATTCAGTCTCAGCACATTATAGAGATTCAGTCTCAGCACATTATAGAGATTCAGTCTCAGCACATTATAGAGATTCAGTCTAACATGTCACCATTATAAATCAAGTGGAGCAACAAATTAAACACTTCACAACCTTTTAGCTACTCTGTAATGGGTATCTAAAGAAGGTTGTGAATGGTGCTAGTAAATAGATCATATAAAAAAATCATTTCTAGAAAAACCACCACTTCAAGAACATATATGCTTTTGTGGAAGCTTCCATAACAAATTTCAATAAATGTGTTACTTTTCTTTCATTGTAATATTAATTCTCTTGCGTCAGTTTATCCACAATAATTTTATTGGTTGATTGCATCATGTGATTCTCGCTTGCAGTGCGAGAAGTCCAAGCTTCAAATCCCAAACAAGCCCTAATATTTTTTCCTTCTCAATTTTTGTTTTTAATTGTTCAATACAATCCAATTATGGTGTCATTTTCGTTTAACCTCAGCACCAAAAAAATTCAGAAATGTGATTCAGAAACATATCCAGTTTGTTTGTTTTCCAACTGCAAGCGCCTTCAAATTTACATCTATTTTTTTGTAATAAATAGGGCGATATCATTTTTGGATGAAATGAAATGCGTTTTTGTGTGCCTGGGTAGTTAAAAACAAACCAACACTAGATATTTCCTTTCAAAAATGTTATTTTCAATCTGCACAATGGTCTAACAATGGGATCCTTGAATACAGTCCTTTGTTCAAATCCTAGATGAGACCTATGATTTTTCTTTGTTTTTCTTTTATGTTTAAAATGATTGAAACTTCTTATTAGTACATTCCATTTATTATAAATCATTTTTAGGATAATAGTTCCATTTATTATGTCATCATTTGTAGGATAATAGTTCCATTTTATTATGACCTCGGAAAGAAAGAAACTCAAAACAAACAAAAAAGAAAATGCATAATTTACTCTTGTGGTGATGGTGTTCTTCTGGTGAAATATGAATGAACAGGTTGCAGGAGAAAGAGATGAGTATGAACAGATGGATGACTCCAGGAAGGGGGATGAGATAATAGGTGGATTTGACAGCAGAGAAAGATTGCAATGGGAAAGGGTGCGAGAAGGTTGATTGTTAACTTAACTTAAACTTAACGTCTTTATACTGGTTTAGAAGACTCTGCAGAGTCTGTATACAACCAGTTCCATTTACAACACCTTCCTCTAGAAGCTGTACGCATCCAATCTGTTTTTAAATGCATTGACCGTCCCAGCCTCCACCACCTCACTTGGCAATGCATTCCAAGCATTCACTACTCTCTGGCTAAAGAAATACTTCCTAATATCTAATCGGGACCTCTCCTTAGTCAACTTGTAGCTGTGCCCTCTTGTCCTTGTTGGTGGTTGTACTTTAAAAAACTTGTTATAGTCCACTTTATCCATTCCTCTGATCATCTTATACACCTGTATTAAGTCACCACGAATTCTTCTCTCTTCTAGACACTGAAGGCCAGTTCTTTTTAATCTTTCTTCATAACTGTAATTCTGGAATCCCACTATCAGCTTTGTCGCTCTTTTTTGTATTCTCTCCAGCATGTCTATATCCCCTCTCTGATAAGGACTCCACACCTGTACACAGTACTCCAATCTAGGTCTAACCTGCAGTTGTTTTTTTCATCTTGTACAGTTCAACTGGCAGGCAGATGTTCTGCTAGAATTTTTGTTAATATCTCTGGTAAAGATACATTCAGTCTCACATGTAACCTATATGTATCACTGGGAGCAAATAATATGTTCTTTTAAAATCATTTAGTTTAAAGCCCTCAATGAGAGTTGTGTGTGTGCATAGCAACACCATTATGTAAATCAAATTGCTACAATAACAAATACTTTAAAGAGCATATGATATTCTCCTTCTTCTGTGTTTGTCCTTGAAAGGACATTGTGATGTAGTTTAGACCTAGGCTGCAATATCTGCGCCTTTTGGCTGGACACATTCAATTTCATCATGACAATATCTAGACCTGGTTTAACTACCCTCTTCAGTCCCTAATCTCTTAGCCAGGCTGCAAGGTTGCAGCCTGTTTCCATGGCTATCACTTGGAGGTGGAAAAGGGTCTTGGTCAGTTATGGGTCATTGGCCCTGATGTAAGCAGCCAGTTATGAGTTGTTGGCTGCTGTCAGCTCATTCACTGCTGCATCTTTGCTCCCAGCATACAATATGACTTTATACAAACTTCCTGTAGAGATCAACTTTTGGCTGCTAAGTAAGTAGAGAAAAAAAGGATCAATAAGATGAAATCTGATATTTAACCCCCATATGTTACTCTTCCCTAGATCTATCGGAACCAGACTATCTACAAAGATGACTTTACTCCAGTCATAGCAAGAAAGAGTCATGCTGGAGTAGATCCATCCAACACTTTGGACAAACCTCAGGAGATCACGTATCGACTGTGCCACAGAGACAGGGCACCATACATCAAGTTTTTTGTTGAAAGTATTTATACTAAAATATTAATGCTATAAAAATTGGTTTCAAGTCTTCTATGTTCTCATTGGAGGTGAGATCGGCACCAAATCCTTTTGGACATGGACAATAAACTCACAAAAGAACCCATGGCAGTATAAAATTGAAAAAGAGCAGACTGTATGCACAAAATTATAAAAGTCACAAAATTCTTACAAATTGGTGGCCTGCATGAATGCCAAAGGGAAGCATCTCCTCCATCATGCAACGACACAACTGGTCAATTACCTGTTTGTTTGTATCTACAAAAGGATATGTAGAATTGGCAGAAGAGGAGTGACTAGCAAGAAAATGAAAGTTAGTAATACTTGCTTACTCTCCATGTCCCAGGCACTACATCACACATAATTCTTCCAGTAATCAGCCACATAGACTGCCCTGTCATTGCCACTCAGCAGGTCATCCATACTGCAAGTCTCTGACAGCTTAATGAAGATTAACAGGTGTTGCTCAACATTTGCATGTCAAACCATTCATACAACCCAATCCTCCTAGGTTTTTCCTGATCGTCAAACGTCAGCTCGAAGTCTATCCAGTGACTCCCATATTGCGTAAGGTGTTGTCAGGTACAGGTTCATCCTGTAACTTGATACACTGGGCTTGCATCAGCTCTTTCCATTCCTTACATGGTGTCCTCTAGGACCAGTTTATAAGGTCTGAGTTGACTGCAAGAAACGTTGTCTTGATTTTAGTTGTGTGCGCTTATAATCCAAACATAGTGCCTTGGGTTGTTTAACAACAGTAAAAATAATTTGCAATATTAGTAAAAGAGATAGATCTACTTAATTAACTTTTCTATCCACATGTATCGTTAATGCATTATCAGGAGCTTTATTTTTTGTTGTTGTCACTAGTTGTTGTAAGCTGTGTTGTAGTAGGATTTCTGCCAGCAAGTCTTCTAGTGCTTTTTAGCCATATCGTCACTTTGATACATTCTAAACTAGATAACAAAATGTCGCTGGAAAATAAGATACAAAAAAGTTCTGAAGCGGAAACAATCATTGGACAACCAACATATCATCTTATCCACTGACAACAGATAATTCATGACACAGGGAAATGTGCGACCCTAAATGACTTAGGTTGCAGAGGAGAATGAGAAAGAAAATATAGAACCTTATGTTGGTGCGGCCCACTGGCCACTAAAGTTGTTTTCGTGCAACTCTCAAACTGATTTGAGCTTGAGACCCCATTCTTAGATATTCTCCTTCTTTGTACACTATCAGACATCACCTTGAGTATATCTAAAGAAAATGGTAGTCAGTCTGAGGTTGTTGTTTGTGAATGTCCACAATGAGTAGGTTACTCTTTTGTGCGCCCTGAAAAGGACGTTAAATGACGGGTTGCAGTAGCTTTCCTCACGTGCTGATGAAGGTGGACCAAGTCCTCCAGGCAGTTGTGAAATGCTTGGTTTCCTCTGCATGTCACTCACTACTACTGGGATCACGTCGATCCCTCATCTCCTTAGCCAGGCTGCCATGAAAATAGCCCGTTTCCAGGGAAGGCTACTAGGAAGCCGAGGTCAGGGTTTTGCCTGACTCTGACTAACATGTCTAATCAGTAGATTCTGCCTGACCAGACGTTAGTCTTCCTCCCCGTCAGTTTGAGATAATTGGTATCTTCATAGAACTTGTCCTTCTTTGTACCCTTTCAAACATCACCTTGAATTTATCTAGAGAAAGGGGTTGTCAGTCTGATGTTATTGGTATCTCCATGGAACTTGTCCTTCTTTGTACCCTTTCAAACATCACCTTGAATATATCTAGAGAAAGGGGTTGTCAGTCTGATGTTATTGGTATCTCAATAGAACTTGCTGCTGAGTATTGCTGGGGCCCAGAAAGGGAAGCAAAAAATTGTGACACTGTAAACCTCCCAGAATATTGGTATCTCCATAGCAATATTGGTTCTTCATAACGTCATCATGTAGCATGTCCTTTGCAGAACATCACTCTCATGACAGCCTGTCTGTAGGAAACTCTAACTTTTGCCAGTCTTCCAGGCTGCTCCAAGGTCAGATCCAGCGTCTCCTTGATGTTTTGAGTCCATCGTCTTCTCGGTCGGCCTCTGCTTCTTTCCAATGACCATGCCTTCCATAACCACTTTCTCCAGTCCACTATGTGGTTTGACGTGTCCAAAAAACCTCAGTTTTTGGGTCATTACGTCATTTATGAGCCAATTCTCATTCACATTTAGGTCTTGTCGGATGGATTTGTTTGTTTCTTTCTTTGTCCACGGGATTTTCAGGACTCTTCTATATCCTTCATAGCATAGCACTGACTAAAAACAAAACATATAATTAGACTCAGAGAACATTGCATGACAGAAATACAAAATGAAACATGTCACAGGCCAAAGGACATTATCATGGATACAGAACAAACAGAAACAATTAAAATAAATAAGCAAAGAATAGGTACATGACAGCTGACACAGTAGGTGAGTTGGTAGACTCTGACCATCTCTCTCTTCTCTCTCTCTGTCTCTCTCTCTCCTTCTCTTTCTCTTTCTCCCTAGCTCTCTCTTTCTCAATATCAATTTCATTATACTAGTTTTGAAGGCTGTACATAACCAGTTTATTCCACTTCCTTCAAATAATTACTGTGAGCATCCAATCTATTTTTTAATGCATCAATTTACCCTGCCTCCACCACATTATGTGGCAATGCATTCCAAGCGTTCACCACTCTATGATTAAAAAAAATATTTGCTAATATTTTATTTGGATATATCTTTAACCAAGTTGTAGCTGTGCCCTTTTATCCTTGTAGCCAGTTGTACTTTGAAAAACTTGGCATAGTCTAATTTATCCTTTCCATTTATTAATTTATAAACTTGTATTAAATCACCTCGAATTCTTCTCTGTTCTAGACACTGTGGTCCTGTTTTTCTGAGCCTTTCCTCGTAATTATAATTCATTGAATCCCATACACACTCATCCACACTCTTGTATTGTCTCACTTTGTCTTGGGTGAACTTGATCAATGCATCGGCCATCTTATCTTACTGTTCATAAGTGAAACTGCAATTTAACCTTTTCCCCAGAAGGCAAGTCAGTACTGCAACACCTACAGGCAACGACAGCTCAAGGAAAACTTGTGGCCAGCAGTTTGTATGCTGGGGTGGCATGGGACAAAGACACATCCTCTTGGAAAATCATATTTTCAGGTATATTTGTGTTAATTGAGGAATGGAAGACTGAGTTGTTTGAATGTCATTGAAAGTATCTGAACAGTTTCCTTATTTAGGTTGCCTCCTGGGGTCACCCTACCTGGTACAATACCATCACACAAGGTGCTCATATCACTAAGTTAGAATTCTTACACAAAATACGAAGTGTCTGAAAGAAAACAACGTAAGACAGTCCAACTATAAATTCCATCCACATGTGCTCTGCATGCGACGGTCATGTTTTTTTGCTGAGATAGTCACATTTTCTTCATTCTTCTTCAGCTTTAGCCCAGAAAAGGACAATGTAACTTTGTGTCTTAGCTTACAGCGTGGCTGTGATATCTGCGACTGTTGGCCAAGCAGATCTGATTTCAGATGGCTTTTTTGGATACCTGGTTTGTCTTCCCACTGCTATCTTTATTTTCTCAGCCAGCACTTTTGTGCAGCCTGTTTCTAAGGCTGCCGCCGCTTGAAAATGGAATAGGGTTTTAGTTAAAGTCTTTCGTCTTTCTCCACTACAGACTATTTGACCACCTCAACAGGCTCAGGATAACACACAAGTAAGTGCCCATGTGAAGTGTGGATACCTGTGTGCATCTTGTTAGACTGGAAAGGACTGAACTTCACCATGGTGATGGGACTACAGATCTAGCATAACCAAAATGCCTGAACGCAGCTGACAAAGAAGAAGGGTCTTGGTCAGTTCTAGCTTGCTGAGCATTATTTAAGCAACCAGTTATGAATAACTGGTGCTGTCAGCTCATTTGCAGTGCTGCATCTTTGACCCCCACAGTGACATCTGACCTCACATATCTGATCATGTCACTATCTTTACTTGCGATACATCACACAAAGCCTTTCAGCTTGCTAAAGAGCACAGGTCTTCAACAAATACATGCTAGTCTTCCCTGTTTCCTTTATGTTTCTCTCAAGCCTTCTAGATGAAAACAAGTAAATCAGCTGTGCAGATTCCTTACAACTTTCTCTGCATCTTGTCATTAGTCCTCTTGACAGAGGAGCTCCTTCTGTCTTGGATGGTTGAGTTGTATGTTATTTGTTAGTTTATTTGTCCATATTTTTTTAAGTTTTTGTGGCACACTCAATAACAAAATGAAGCAATTTCAACACTGTAAATGAATTATTTTTCAGCGCTTCACTTTTTTCTAGGTTGCTGACTTTGAAAGCCTGTATCTTTTTTATTTGATTGTCTATAGGTGTGGTTTGTTTGGGTGTCAATACATAAATGAATAAAGCACAAATTTTTAGAATTACCAATTTCGAAGGGAATCTGGACCTTTGGAATTTAAGAATTTTAACAGAACATTGATAGTGTTTTTTACAAGACCGTCACATGTGTTAGTTTTCCTCGCAAATGTATTTATTACTTCTAATTAAACAGATCTGCTTCAGAAAATCTGTTGCAACAACTCAACATCATTCTCGATGGGATAATCTTCCAATCAGAGTGAAAAAGAGAATTAATTGTTTCAAAACTCTCTTTCAAACTAAACAGCGAAGTTTCTTGTTTACATCTATCATGGCGGAATGGTTTATTTTTAGATTTAAGTACCCACGTGTTCAACCGGTGTAAAAACATGACAATGCTCTAGAATATTTTTTTAAATTGTCCTGCATCTTTTTACATCATTAAAAGTGTAGCAACAATTTTTTTGTCAAATAAATCGCATGCATGTGGTGTAGGTTAAAATATCTACATGATGAGGTTGTCATTGTTCAAAGTTGCTGGTGCTAAGTTGAGTTAACTCTTGGCAACGTTTCTTTGGTAGTGGGTTGTATTGACTCTTCTTTTAACCCGAGGTATACTTGAGAAGGTGGACTGGGTTTGAAGATGCAACATGGTCAATGAGCTGACAGCAAGCTGCGACTCATCAAGGTCAGCAAACCAGAGGTCACCAAGACCCTATTCTACTTCTGAGACAGCCCTGGAGACTTGGTGGCAATAGTACAGTCTAGCTAAGAAAATAGAGATCATGATTGGAAGCCAGCTGAAACTGAATGTGCAGATGTCGCAGCCTTGTTGTAAACTATGTCACAATGCCCCTTTTAGGATGCACTGAAAAAAAAACTAGAAAAAGGGGAATTGGGTTCTTTTTGCTGTAGTGCAATATTTTTTTTTTTTTTTTTTCCGTTCGCCTTATTTTTATCTATTCCCCAAGGCGTGTGTGCGTTGCACTGTGGTTTTTATTTTGCGCCTGTCGGCCCAGTGCATCCGACTTCAGCATGCATTTTATGTAAGGGTCTGCTTCCTCCTGCATTTTCTAAGGGTTTGCTTCCCCGGGGTAACGGCCGGTGCTGTGATGGGGATCGAACCCAGCACCTTCTGGTTGTGAGCCGTGCCACTTAACCACTAGGCCACGCCGTCCCATGCTGTAGTGCAATATGATATTCCTAAGTAAGCTCACCACTACAGAGTTTACAGTGTCGATCTCCAGGCGCAAGCGCAAAAGACATGAGATCAGGATCAGTATGTTTTAGTATGTGAGCCAACCCCATGCACAACCCTCCTTAATTGCCTCGCACAACATGCTTTGTAGGCTTACAGTGTTACTATTCATTGCTTCCCTTTTGTACCCTGACAAAACTCTAGCGATATTAATGGACATTTAAGAGTAATGTTATGATGGGAACAAGTAATAATATAATGACTGTTCTATAAGAAAACATTCTTACATAGAGTTGACCTAGCTTTAGTTTCTTCTTCTTCTCCTTCTCCTCACCTTCAACTTCCCTTAGCACTCTAAGCAGAAAATCCTCCTGCCGGTTACATCCAGCTCACGTCAGAGCTGGGACTTGCACAGGGGAAGATGCTCGCTGCAGAAGCACAGGTTGACTAAGGCTAAGACTATGAAAATATATATATTTGATCATTTAACTATACAAATATTAACATTTGATAACTTGATTTTAATAAGGACAATTTTTGGAAAAACTAACTAAAAGAAAGTATTTTTTTTCCTAGTTGACATAAACAATTCCATTATTTTAATCAATTAATTACCTGTTCTTCTTCCTCTTTTCCAGCTACACAGGATGAGTGCCCCACAATTATCTCCATCAAAATCTTGACCAAGCTGATGACTCACTGTGCAGGTCACTTTGACATATTGATCACATGTCCTCTGAACTTTACCGTGACCTTCAACTTCTCAACTGAACTGAGTGATATCTCAGACGTTTTTGTTATTCAAATCAATGATTCAGCTACAACCCACAACCTCGTCTTGTCCTCCATTTATTTTTCATCGCGTGTTGACCAGGCTAATTCAAAAGGTTATGGTGACGTACAGAAAGCACAACCAGCCAACTCTGTGATGTTTGGCTTAATCAGTATTTGGATTTTAATTATCATTATAATTATTACCACAATTATCGCCCTTATTATCAACTGCATCGTGTTCAAGTACATTAATTTGAACGTGAAAAAGGACGACTTGTTTTTACCAAAAATCTCTGATGGAATGATTTTGGAAAAAGAAGAAAATACAGTAAATAAATGTGATAATATTTGTGTGGTTGCACCATGGAGTAACAATTTAATCTATCTATTTGTATTACTGTATATACTCTATTCTTTTGTGTTCACGTTTAGTCTAGGATTTGGTATAGTGTATTTTACACAGTCCTCAAAGTGGGATGGAATCTCAAATCCAGACATTCTTGCTACCAGCTTTCTGGTTCGGATAAATAAATCCATGGAAGGGATAAATACATTTGAGGAGATAGAGAGAACTCGGCTTTATACATCCTTCAATGAGAAGACTAAAGCTTGTTTAGAACATTTGATAAATGAAAACACAAAACAGGTACGAAATTATGAAATTTTGACTAAAAAACAAGTGAATGAAATTGTTGCTGAAACGGGTCCAATTCACCGTTTCATGGATGC
Source organism: Ariolimax columbianus (assembly GCA_036924085.1). Classification (NCBI taxonomy): domain Eukaryota; kingdom Metazoa; phylum Mollusca; class Gastropoda; order Stylommatophora; family Arionidae; genus Ariolimax; species Ariolimax columbianus. The sequence goes on from JAVGWX010000002.1 coordinate 71,684,633, forward strand.
AATTCATAAAAAGGATTTATCTGTTTATTTAAAACAAATTAATGAATTTGTTTTTGAATGTAACAAAACTGTGGCTTCCATCTTGGAGAGATTTCAAGCTAAATTTTACTTGTTCATGCGGAACACGGCCCATAATGATTGGTTGAAAATTCCCAGGCAAATTTTCTTGGAACAGGATGGGGAAGACCCCGAGATGAGGTTCATGTCATCAACTCAAGTGAAACAGTTTGCGACTTGGCTTGAGGTGGATAAAGCTGATGAGTTGTTTGCTGCAAAAGAGAATGTGTTTGGCAGGTAATGTTGTGTTTTATTAAGTGTTTATGTGTGTTTATCTGATTTATTATTTCTCACATATACACAAATATATAAAACTACAGCAAGAGCACATACCTTCAATTTCATGATCATTCCAGAAATGATTTACGGATGCGAAGTATGGAACTTGTGCAAAACAGATGCTGAGAAGCTCAGTCATTCAGAGAATAATGGAACAGAGCGCACAAAAAATTTGGATACGGAATAAGATTATTTTTTTCTTTTTGCGTTCGCCTTATTTTTCTTTAATCCCCAAGGCGGTGTGCGTTGCACTGTGTTTTTATTTTGCGCCTGTTGGCCCAGTGCATCCGACTTCAGCACGCATTTTATGTAAGGGTCTGCTTCCTCCTGCATTTTCTAAGGGTTTGCTTCCCCGGGGTAACGGCCGGTGCTGTGATGGGGATCGAACCCAGCACCTTCGGATCGTGAGCCGTGCCACTTAAACCACTAGGCCACGCCGTCCCCTGGATAAGATTCGAAGAGACAAAATTCAATATAAAACTTTGTTTCGGAACGTTGTGGAAGTGACTATATCAATTAAACATCATTGCGCTGGACATGTAGAACACATACCTGGCAACAGATAGACTGGACATGTAGAACACATACCTGGCAACAGATAGACTGGACATGTAGAACAATGTTTTAGTGGCCATATGCATGTACAGGTCCACGGGGTCGTCCACCTCTGCGATGGTGAGATGGTCTAACCAAAGACCTAGGCCTGCAGTGGTACACCACTGCAAAAGTTTGTTACTCATACAGAGTATTGCTGGCTTCCTCGCATACGCCATATTAGTTGATATGACGCTGAGGATAATGTGAATGTGATACACAGAGGTCCACACCACCATTACTGTAATCAATATAGACATACCTCCTAATGGTGATGGTGGGAAGTGCCCAGCAGAAAGAACTTACACGATGACAGCTTCTTCTTCACGGGGTTCGTCCTGTATAGGATATTGTGTTGTAGTTTACAGAAAGATTATGATATCTGCACTTTTTGATCCAACATATCTGGTTTCAGCTTTTTTGGTACCGAGTTTGGCTTTCTACTGCGAAAATTCTCTTAGTTGTTAAATGGCCACAATGAGTAGAATTACTCTTTTGTGCTCCCTGAAAAGGACGTTAAGTGGCGTTAAGACGTCATAGCTTTCCTCACATCCCAAGCATGCTAATGAAGGTGGACCGGGTCCTCTAGGCGGTTGTGCTATGCTTGGCTTCATTTGCATGTCGCTCACTACAATGGAGATCACGTTGATCAGCCCGTTTCCAGGAAGTCGAGGCTACGAGGAAGTCAAAAGTAAGGGTCTTGTCCAGTATATTTTTTCTGACCCTGACTAACAAGTCTGATCAGTGTGTAGTACCTGGCTGGACGTTAGTCTTCCTTCCTATTCTCTTAGACTGCACTAGTTTAGCCTGTTTGTAGTGCTGTTAAGCGTGTCAAAATAGGGTCAGCTCTGTTTCACTGACTCTGATGCAAACAGCCAGCTATGGGTCACTGGCTGCTGTCAGCTCAATCACTGTGCCGCATCTTCAGATCTTAACACTTACAAGAATGGCCCAAGGCAGAGCGCTGGATATGCTAAATTTTAACACGAAAAAGGAGATTCAACACCTCAGTTGCACCTTTTCCAGCGTTAGTAAACCACAAGAAAAAACCCACCAACAAACTTACTACTAATAGTCAAATTTGAGTCCAAAAGGTAAACCAGGGAAGACATGGGATGCACCTAGCAAAACCAACAGATAGATTTTGACTTATTGGCATCATACACTAACCTGCCTTACTAAATACCTTCATTCCGTTAGAAAACGATGCTACAAAAATCTATATATATAAGGAAACACTTTTTCTTCTTCTGCATGTGTTCTCAATCTCCTGTTACCAAGTACTGAACAGGGCTTTGCAAGTAGCAGAACCTAGTCCAGAGAACGGAATGCGTAGTGTCACTAGTTTACAGCTTGACTACGATATTTGCACCTTACGGTCCGACTCATCCGTCTTTGGCGGAAGGAAACACAATTTCCAACATAACACAAAGTGGAATTGATGTGAATTCTTGTTCCTCATGAATGGGAGAGTTACATCTGTAAGTGAGGCCAAAGATGCAGCATTGAATGAGCTGACAGCAGCTAGCGACTCATGGCTGGTTGCTTGCATCAGAGTCATCGAACCAAGACCCTATTCTGCTTTCAAGCAGCAGCTCTAGAAACAAGTTGGGACAATGAGGCTAACATCTGGTCAGGCAAAACACACTGATCAGACAATGTTGGTCAGGAGAAATATACTGGCCAAGACCCTCACCTGACCTCCTCGTTGGTCGTCCTGGAAACGGGCTGTTGTGGAGGACAACAGTCTGGCTAACAAGGTTCGATGTGATCCCCGTACTATTGAGTGATACGCAGATGAAGCCAAACATTGCACAACTGGCTGGAGGACCCACCCCGCTCCACTTCATCAGCACGCTCGGGATGTCAAGAAAGCTACTACATTCTGCCACAAGTTCCGTCCTTTTCAGGGCACACAAAAGGATTACCAACCCATTGTGGGCATTATCAACCAACCAGAAACAAGCTGCATTAGTGTAGTTCATCTATAGAGAATATGAACCGCAGTGGGAAAACACGTATAATAGCGAAGAAAGTCCGCTGAGAATGGATGTGTCTGGTCAAAAGGTGCAGATATTTCAGCCTTGCTATAAGCTACGACAACAACCACAATATCCTTTTCAAGACAAATGCCGAAGAAGAATACCCATGCGTATTTTGAAAGTAGAACCAACCACAAATAGTATATTTTGTGAATGAACATGTTCAGTTCAGGTACCTTCTTCACAGTGAAAGTTGACTGCAATGGATCTCCAATATGCTCTGTCACTTGAATTGATGAGACAATCTGTGAGGCTTTTCCCTGTCCTTCTTTTGATGCTAGCTTTCCTTCCAGTTATAGCAATGTTTACCTGGGGCATATTTGTCCACAACTTTTCTATCCAGTTTTTATTTCATTTTTTTTTTATGGAGGAGGGAGTTTGTCTTACAGGGTTCAAGAATAAAGGCTGGTTACATTTGAAGTCATGCAGTGTGAAAGGTTAGCTATATTTTACCCCAATAGCAAAAACCAGTCTTAATGAGGTTTCAACCCCATTCCCGGTTGGTCACAAGACTAATATGCTAGCTCCATGGACATATTCAAATTCTGTTACATTATATAAAGCAAGGCTTGGGTCATTGCTGTGCTATGGGTAGACAATAAATATGAGCTCAATCTTGTCCAGCAATACTGCAATTGTAAATTATAGTGATGTTAATGTTAGTGGAATTAAATTAAATTTTTCAAAAAAAGCTAGATGATCTGGACTTTGTCGATGACTTGACTCTTCTGACCAATAACTGCAATCAGATGCAAAATAAAATGAGAAGAGGTCACAGAAATTGGGACTGAGAATATACACAGACAAAACCAAAGATTATGAGAATAAATGCAAATAACAACATTCAGTTTGTGCTTGAAGATACTTTCCATAAGGATGTGGAATCATTCATATATCTTAGTAGCTATAAACATAGTAAGAGGTATTAAAAAAAGGTATCAAAATGACTCAAAAAGCAAGAGGAGCTTTCATTGCATTTGGAAACTTATGGAAATCAAAAGAAATTAAGTCAAAATAAAAATGTTCAACTTTAGTGTAAAGTCTGTTCTATTGTATGCCTCTAAAATATGAAGAACAACAAAAACAACAATTTAAAAAAAACATACCGTCATAAATGGGTGACTACGCAGAAAAGAGAAATTGAAATGGTAGGATATGCTCATTAATGTATAAATGTTGATAAGAAGCAGAAAGATACCAATGATAAATGACATGAGGAGAAGGTATAAATGTTGGATAGGACACACTTTAAGGAAACCAGATATCAATACAAGACATTCTCTGTTTTGGAATCCCCAAGGCAAGAGAAGTAGTGACAGAACAAAACGTACATGGAGAAGACAAAACTCGAGAAAAACATAGAGAAAACAGGAAAGACACGGATAGAGATGTAATTTATGACCCAGGAACAAGAGTATGTGGCATGTATTTGTTGAAGACCTGTGCTCCACAGGGAGTTGAAATGTTTTGATTGATGACTAATTAATGGCTCATGATAGTTTTTGTAGCTTGCTGGTTGTACATACTATTGATTTGTCCTATCATGTGGGATGATAATTCTCAGACGTGACGTGACAGTCATTGATGGCTTTTCCAGTTATTGACTAAGTATCAAAGAAGTAGGCTGCTCAGGATCAGGTGGCAGGACAAAGTGTCTAACTTTGAAATTCTTAGCAAGACTTACATGTTGAACATCCATACACTTCTGCAAATAGCTCAGCTAGGATGGATGGGGGTAGTTTTGTTTGCATGTCAGATGAGCACATTGCCAAGCAGCTCTTTGTAACTTAACTTAACTTAACATCTTTATACTGGTTTAGAAGTCTCTGCAGAGGCTGTATACAACCAGTTTAATTTACATCACTTTGCTCTAAAAGCTATGCGCATCTAATTTATTCTTAAATGCATTAAATGACCTTGCCGCCACTAACTCCCGTGGCAATGCACTCCAAGCATTCACCACTCTCTGTATGGTGAGCTTACAATAGGCAGCCACTTGCGGGGGTGCGGCTATTTAGAAGAAACACTTCAGACTCCTTGAAAGTGTCTCTGAAAAGCTTCAATATTGATGTCACCTTCTAGGAGATGCTTGCACAGAACCATATCATCTGGTGCATCACCGAAGGTGCTCAGATTGCAGAGAGTATTGCCATCGTGGTTGCTCAGCGCAAATACAAAACGCATGACGATTCCAGACACCACATGCATGCCCTGAATGTGGAAAGGTATGCAGTTCTAGGATTTGTCTTTACAGCCATAAGAGAACACATTTTGTAGCAATAATCAGATGCTGACGTGGGATCAAGATGCTGAGCAGCGCATGAGCTGCAGTGGTCAGAGACCCATAGCTGACTGCTAGCGTCAGGACCAGCGATCCAAAGCTGCCAAGACCCTTCTACACCTCCACGCGGTGATCCTGATTAACAGGCTGCAGCAGGGCAGGGATTGAAGACGGAAGGCTAACCCGATACTAAAAAATGCTTGCTGAAGTTGGATGTGTTGGACCGAAAGGTGCAAATATCGCAGTCAAGCTGTAAACTACAACACATTCTGTTCTCTGGACTACATTCTGCTACTTAAGCCCTTTCAGGGCTTGGTAGCGGGAGATTGAGAACGAATGAAGCCAAGCCAAGATGCTGATGCCATCTTCATGTGCGATGAGCAGCTATATCAAAGAAGACCAATATCTTTCTCTGTGAATATTTAATTTTCCCAAAAAAATTTTTCATTTCTTTTCACAGGCTTTCCGGGGTTCAAACTCCGGAGGTTTCGTCACTGGATACTGCATTTCCATCACTCAACCAGCATCCAGACCTGGAGCTTCCATATTTTGATACTTCCAACCCGACCAATGTTTACAGTATTTTGGGTCCATCATTTCACAATTCTGAAAAGATACAAAACTCAACAGAAAAGCAAACAAGATCCCTGCAGCCAAGCACAGAATCAGAAACATTTAGCTTGAGTGAAAATCAACAGAATCACCAAAAAGGAAATGACTATTTCCAATATAATCAGGAAAAACAAAAAACATTTGAAACTGACAACCAGAAACAAAATAGGAAATATGGTTTGGAATTTAGCGCAAAATCTAATAAAGATATACACACAGAAAATATAGAAGGTGGTGAATTTGATAAACAGTCTGATGACCTTCGTATACTTGATCTGAATTTAGTGAATGATGAGGAAGAAATATCAACTTCAAACTTGATCAATGACCTTGAATCTGTATCCGAGGCATCAATTTCAGATTCTGAATATCAGAAAATAGATAATAGAAAGTTTTACGTTCTCATTGCTACATTCCTTTGTGTGGATATCATTCTATGGGTTTACCGCATCTCTTGGTTACAAAAAGAAATTTACCATGCACGACATGGTTACCCAGACAAGATCCCAACTGATGAAGTCTGCAAACAGCTGTTAGAGATCCAAACTGGCTGCCATCTAACAACATCTGAAAAGACTTCCAGATACTTCCTTGGTGGTAAAGACCACACCTACATCCCTGGCTCAGAAATGGACATAATATTTCTAAAGGACTTATCCGTGCAGAAATCTAGAGACAAAGGTCTTATAAATATTTGGAATGAGAAAATGACACAAAAGGAAAATGCAGCGAGGAAGCCAGTGAAGAGATGTTTTCTGACAAAACAGTATAGAGATATTACTAGAATGTTAAGCCGGATTTTTCTGTCTGACCTTGTTTGGCAGGTAATGTATTAAGTCTTTATTTTTTATACAGTGGTAATGTGTGCCATGTTGTCACAAAATTAGGCTTATGTCTGTAAATTCAGTTACTGTTTACCTTGTAGCAAATATAGGATAATCCAGTAAGACAGCATATCCAGGAGAGACAAATATGACAATGATAATAAACAACTGCTCCCTTTCAGGTTGGCTGGGAACAGCCAAATGCTAAATGAAGTAGCTTTAAACAAATGCTTGTTGAAGTTGGATGCACTGGGTTCCCAGGTGCAAAATACAGTATGACTTAACTCAACGCATAAAGACAGCCACATTAATGACTTTGTTTAACAATTGATGTGGGTATCTGATAACAAACAACGAAGAAGCCTAATTGTTGAACCCCAGCCAGTTCCCAGGAATATGATGAGGATGTGAGATTAGGTCTTCATCATTATGTTTCACCTGACCCTTTTGTGAAGTGAGGGTCTTTGTCAGTATGTTTCACCTGACCCTTTTGTGAAGTGAGGATCTTTGTCAGTATGTTTCACTTGACCCTTTTGTGAAGTGGGGTTCTTGGTCAGTATGTTTCACTTGACCCTTTTGTGAAATGGGGTTCTTGGTCAGTATGTTTCACCTGGCCCATAAATGAAGCAGGGAGTCTTGGTCAGTATGTTTCACCTGACCCTTATGTGAAGTGGGGTTCTTGGTCAATATGTTTCACCTGGCCCTTATATGAAGTAGGGGGTCTTCGTCAGTATGTTTCACCTGACCCTTATGTGAAGTGGGGGTCTTGGTCAGTATGTTTCACTTAGCCCTGCTATCTCCTCTAAAGACAGAGAAATATACAATAATTTATTATTAACACCTATTTTATTTTGTCCTCAGGGATCTGTTACCTTTCTCGCCATTACCTTCACCTGTCTCTGCGTCTACTATGTGGACAACTGCTTCTCATCTGATCACATCCAAAGTCTTGTGGGAGGGCCATATGTCTCATCAGATGTCCAATGGCATGTAGCCACAAGTGACCGCTATTTGAAAGATTTAGCAACAAGGCTGACAGACCAACTGCAGCGACTGAAGAACCTTTGTGATTCTGAAGTGGATACTCTTTCAGATCTATACTTTAGGACCATCAATTTTCAGGTAGGATTGCAAAGAGTTATGATTTGAGGATTGACATCACTGTTTTCTTGGCAAACAGACAGGTAGTCAGAAAAATATGGACATTGATGGTTAATGTAGGTTGATGGTTGTACGAGGGGCGTTCCGAAACTAATGCCTCCTATTTTATTCTGAGCAAGCCATAACAGATAAAAAGAGCACAATAACACTATTCGATTGATCAATGTCTTTTCTTCAAAAAACTATTTTTCAACATAGTCACTACTCTTGGGTATATATTTTCTCTAGTGATGAACAAGAGCATACAGGCTGCGCTCGTAAAAATCAGAAACTTTTTCAACGATGGGGAATTCACATGTCTCCACTCCATGAACTGCCATTTTGACTCAGAATTGTAGTGACGACACCATGTCTCATCACCAGTAATGATACGATACAGGAAACTGTCACCTTCATCTTCATAATGGTTCAAGAGGTCATGACAAACTTGCATGTGAAGTTTTTTCTGTTCTTGTGTGAGCATTCGTGGGATCCACCTGGAGCAAACTTTGTGACATTCCAATGTTGTCACCATTATTTCCAACGCATTCAAGCCGATATCTCACTCTGTAAAAAGTTCCCTGGTCATAATCCTCTGATTTGCGCAGATCAGCTGATCGAGACATTTTTCATTGTGTGGTGTGACAGCTGTACATGGCCGCCAGGAACGTGGTTTGTTCCTCATGTCGCTTTCGCCATTGCTGAAATGCACAACCCACTGCCTTACTGTGCTAACATCTACTGTTTAGTCTCTGTAAACGTTCAGCAAGCTTTGATGAATGTCAATTTGTGAAACTTTTTCCACACAGAGGAATTCAATAACGCACCTCTGTTTATAGCGCACTTCCATGACAGATTCCATTTTGTCAGACTACTCCACTACTGTCACATGTATGATGGAAACAGAGTTTTATGGATATTGGCCGGAAGGTTCAAACTTTACTGCCATACTGCCAAAATCCACTTCTAACGTCGTGGGACATCATAATAAAATAGGAGGAATTACTTCAAGACTGTTTAATGCAGTAGTGTATTCTGGTCAATATTATAAGATACACTAGAATCTTATAATTTAACCCTTAAAGTCCTATAGACATTTTTTTTATGGTCTATAGAATCCTGAATTAAATCAACAAAACCAATAAGAAATGGGTGCTTGTCTTATTTTATCTGTTACTTCTATATTTAATATGATATTAGAATGAATTTTGAATATGTTATAAAATGTAATGCTAGTGTGCAAAAAGGAGAAATTGTTGTACGTGTGCATCTGCCACAATAAAAGCTCCACCTATCGGGAAGAACGTGTACGAACGTGCATCCCCTAATTCATTCACACTAGTGTCACATGGCCTACGACCATCATCAACTGACCCAAACATCAACAATACCATTGCTGTTGTATAGATCTAGCTCAGTGTAATCATTCTCTATCTTAATATCTGATTGATTATCATCATAATCAAAGTCTAGCTTATCAAATAGATCAAACAGATTCTGCCTTGACAGGCCCCCATGTGCTCATTATCAAATAAATTGTGAATTTATTTGTGAAAATGTACCGGTTTTAACTTTTTGATACTTTAACTATACTTTCTGCTTGAATACAAATTCAAAATAAAAGGCAACGATAGGTGTAGTAACAGAGAAACGAATGCAATAAGAACAAGTGGTATAGGATTTGAGGTCGCAGCGGTTACCAGCAGTATAGGTATATAGCAGTATATTAAACTGTAAGAGTAAATATTCTATAAAATGAATGTCTGTAGAATCACTTTCACACAGTCTATTTTCATTTTAACATAGTAATATTGTTATTATTATTATTTTCTTTTTTTTCTTTTCACTTATGTTAAAGATTTCAGCATCAGGTTATGAAAAGATCTCTAGAACTAGTGTTCTAGAAGAATGCATTCATGTTGTAAGGTTCTGAGAGACATACATCAAATGCGGTGGAGACTATGCCAAAAAATTATAAAGTTGTGTACTGCTTTTAATGTGAGGAAACCTGTGACATAGCTTTGCTTACAATCCAAATGTACGAAGGGGTTCAAATGGGGAACTGAGACACTAGTCTGGGCAGACACAACACACTGACCAGGACATTGCACCAGGGTACCACAGATGAAGGCAAGTATAGCACAACAGCCTGGAGAACCATGGTCTACCTTCATCAACACACTCTGGATGTTAGTAAAGCTACTGCAACCCATCACTTAGCACCTTTTTCAGGATCCACCAAAGAATAAACTTTCTCATTGTGCGCATTGAACAACAACAACCAGGTCCAAATCACATCATGCTCAGACAAGGTAGGTTGTTGGTTTTTTTCAAAGTGTGACCCTCATCTCCCAGTTGACCCAGCTGTAAATGAGTACCTGGCGAAGTCAGAGAAAAATTTCTGAACCTCTGCTGGAGCTACAGAGTTTGTGCTCTGTCATTGGTACTTTCAGCAGTGAAAGGAACTGAGCACATTGGGGGCAGCCAGGTTCTTTCAGCAGTGAAAGGAACTGAGCACATATGGGGCAGCCATGTACTTTCAGCAGTGAAAGGAACTGAGCACATATGGGGCAGCCAGGTTCTTTCAGCGGTGAAAAGAACTGAGCACATATGGGGCAGCCAGGTTCTTTCAGCCATTTTTCCATTTTTGTCTTAATAAATTTTGAAGAAAAAAAATTTAAGATTTTCCTATGTATTTATAATATGTACCCAACATTGCTGGCAAGACCTGGTCACTATCACCGAGGTCTTCCAACGGACAAAACAAAAGAGTATTTCCTCAATGCAAGATCAGACTGCCTCTCTTTCTTCAGCCATGTTGCACACTTCTTTCAGGATGTCCCAGCCCTACAGCTGTCCATGAAAATTAGTGATGCAAAAAGACTGCACCCCTGAAGGTGTCATTCTTGGAGTTGCCGCACAATATGTGGTGGAGACATATCACCTGTCTTCATCTGCCCCGTAAGCTGCCTGGGACTCTGCCATCAACTGTGGTCATGGACATTGAGCATGACAGGCCCTGGATTAGTTTACTTGACACTGTCAATAGAAGATAATATAATCGATAGTCTGTGTCTAAAATGTTGCTACAGGACAGAATTACATCAACCAACGCAACACACTTGTTTCAAGAAAACTTCACTTCACCACTTCGCTGCTGTGATGAAGAACGATCAGCTTACAGGGTTAGAAAAAGACCATGAGATGGATGGATAGGTGATGTAAAGGAATTCCTTCAACAACATAAGCCTACATCGACAAGCACCATTTTCCGACTGACAACTCAAAACATCCCACTTTACAGCACCTGAACAGAATCAAACCACAATACACTCCTGAGTGCCAGCTGTGTAATTACCAATATGAAGCTGTTGATCATCATCTCTTTGTGTGCTCAACAATGTTAGGAAAGTGCTTCTTATTCCAAAGCAAAGATAAATGGAACACTTTGTATGTCGCTAGACAACTAATAATCATGTGCAGATACTATAACATGGCATTGGCCGAAGGTCGAGAGCCTGGGTGCTGCTGAAATACGTAACAAAAACAGCATAATAATATCAACTAGGAGAAATGCATTGCTCCTTTTTCTTCTTCTTTCTTGTGACATTCAGAAAAAAAATTGCATTTACACGTGAAATCCAATTCTGTGGATAAAGGTTGCTGGGGTAAAGAGTTCCACAATACTTCCAAACAGTTTTGTGGGGGTCCTCCTTCAAGAGCCAGTGTTCAGTCCACAATTGGCTGAGCATATAACAGTCTGCATATGTTCAGCTATCTGTGCTGTTTTCCCAAACATGCATATAGGTGATAGAACTAATTTTAGCTTGCGTACATGTGCCATTGTTAAGTCCTGTTCTCATGGAGAACAGGATTACTTGCTCCATTCGATCCAGGCAGTAGTTGTTGTTTAATGCCCTCAATGATTAAGTTTACTCTTTTGTGCGTTCTGAAAAGGTGGTTAAGTAGTGGGTTGTAGTAGCTTTACTCACATCCTGAGCATGCTGATGAAGGTGGACCGTGTTTCACTGGGGGGGTTGTACAATGTTTGGCTTTATTTGCTTGGCGTTTACTACTACGGGGAACACATCGATCTACATTTCATCAGATCAACTGCCTTGAAAACAGTCAGTTTTCACGGAACGCTACATGGAAAAGAGATTGTGGTCATGGTCAGTATGTTGTGCCTGACCCTGACGCGACGTCATGGTCAGTATGTTGTCCCTGTCGCGACGTCATGGGCAGTATGTTGTGCCTGACCCTGATGCGACGTCATGGTCAGTATGTTGTTCCTGACCCTGATGCGACGTCATGGTCAGTATGTTGTTCCTGACCCTGATGCGACGTCATGGTCAGTATGTTGTTCCTGACCCTGATGCGACATCATGGTCAGTATATTGTTCCTGACCCTGATGCGACATCATGGTCAGTATGTTGTTCCTGACCCTGATGCGACGTCATGGTCAGTATGTTGTTCCTGACCCTGATGCGACGTCATGGTCAGTATGTTGTTCCTGACCCTGATGCGACGTCATGGTCAGTATGTTGTTCCTGACCCTGATGCGACGTCATGGTCAGTATGTTGTTCCTGACCCTGATGCGACGTCATGGTCAGTATGTTGTTCCTGACCCTGATGCGACGTCATGGTCAGTATGTTGTTCCTGACCCTGATGCGACGTCATGGTCAGTATATTGTCCCTGACCCTGATGCGACGTCATGGTCAGTATGTTGTTCCTGACCCTGATGCGACGTCATGGTCAGTATGTTGTTCCTGACCCTGATGCGACGTCATGGTCAGTATATTGTCCCTGACCCTGATGCGACGTCATGGTCAGTATGTTGTTCCTGACCCTGATGCGACGTCATGGTCAGTATGTTGTCCCTGACCCTGATGCGACGTCATGGTCAGTATGTTGTTCCTGACCCTGATGCGACGTCATGGTCAGTATATTGTCCCTGACCCTGATGCGACGTCATGGTCACTATGTTGTTCCTGACCCTGATGCGACGTCATGGTCACTATGTTGTTCCTGACCCTGATGCGACGTCATGGTCAGTATGTGGTCCCTGACCCTGGCGCAACGTCATGGTCAGTATGTTGGGCCTGACTGGACTAGCGCTTCCCCAAAGGCAGTGATAGTTGTCTCTATTTGGTCAACGTCCCTTATGTCTTGAGTAAGTCTTCTTTCTTGAAAGGCGACTGTTCTTTTTGTTATCCTGTATCCTGGTATGTCACTCTGTGATGGTATCCACTGTAGCACAATCCTTCTCTTGACTTGCCTAAGACTTTTCTTAAGCTCCGGCTGTGAATCTGTGTATTATTCTTGATAGCTCACAAAACGGACATTGCATCTGTAAGGAATTCTGCCTGCTGGTATTGGGTTGTTGTTTTGGCAATCATTTCTACAGCAAAAATTTATCCAAGAGAAAAAACATCTGCCACAACTGCACATCTATAACAATGTACAATCTGGTTATGGAGCACGAGAAAGACCACATGTAGCATGGATAGATATAGAAATATTTCAATATACCCTTATAACAGCCAATGCAAAACACTTATCCCAAAAGAGGAAACTTCTACGCCCCAATATGCTTTGTGGCATATATGAGGCAACACAAAGAAACCTTACTGTTAAGCAGGGTTGTTCATGGGGTTGGCTGCATTTCTAGAATATGAATTTTTAAGGTAACATTTTGTTTACCATTCCTAATCAGATTAGAAAACAATTAAATAGGTAACATGCACGCCATAATTACGATCTTTAAACATTTTTTTGGAATTTCTTTTAGACTGCCATTTTTACATCCATTTTGCAACGACTTTGTCGGGAAGCAAGGGGAAAGAACTGTGATAAGCTTACAGCTGGGCATACGGCAGGGGAGAGAATCATTAGCTGTAACTTTCTACCACTTCAAGTACAGACAATACATGGTAGGTAATTGTGTGGTTTTGCATATCATATGACAAGTTTATACATACATGCAGAGACAGTCATAGACACATGATGTTCGTCCATCACAGGTGATGAGGGCCACTCTCTCTGTCCATATATTTGGAATATTTTCAGTCAGTTGATGAGTTTGAAGGTGATTGAAGAGTCCAGTGTGGGTCTTGAAAGATGTCGGGAAGTGTGGGGAAAGGAATGTCCACCTGATGTGAAGGCTTCATTTCATGGGCTTTTCTAGCTCTTCCCTGGAAGAGTGAAAAGTGAAATTAGTAGCCTGCCGATTAAAGTGAGCTCACAAGCCAACCTCACCTCCTCGGGGTATACACTGGGCAACTAGATCCGTGAGGCTCTAGGCTAACGAGGCAATAGCTCGCCTGGGGGGAACGGGTCCTTCAGGTTAAATGCAGATGTTGGCCCACCGCTGCGTGGAGAGGAGATGGGCGCCACCAGGTGATTTCAAGCCTAAGAATCACACATGAGGACAAAAACGAAATGTATTATACCGGATCGGTTGCAGCCTGGACAGACAGAGAGGGTTGGCGTGAGATTTTCATGTCTTCATGTGTGCCCCAACGACCTGATGGGTTACGGGATGAACTGAACTGAACTGATGTGTGAAGGGATTCCGTGGCGAAGTGGTTAAGCCGTCGGCATCGTGATGAGGCGGTGTGGGTTCGACTCCGGACTCTCCGGACCATCTTTTTCATGAGTGCTTGATGTGGAGTTCCCTGCATCTCGTAGTCGTCTTGTCCTTGACTTGCCACTTGGGTCAGGCGGCACGAGACAAGAGAGTGAGGATAAAAAGTAGCGCAGTTAATCCTTACTAAAAATAGCACTAGCTAAATTAATTATACCATCATCGTCTACGATGGACGGCAGCCTTTGCCTTTGCCTATTTTGTGCGCTAAGCTGTTTGATCTTGCACAACAGCTTCTGATGTGTCAGATATTATGTCAAAGGCTTTTAATGAAGCCTTAAGAGTGTCTTTGATTCTTTTGACCCCAAATGTAGCATTTACCCTTATGCATCTCAACATGAAAGATTAATTTTGGCAGCAGACTGTATTACCAGCCCTATAGATCTGTACTTCATTAGAATAGCATTAATGTTAGAGGTACAAGCTCGAACAGCTGTACCTGGGTTCGTGTCTTTCCATTGTATATCAAAGACACATACATATGTAGAGACAATCAGACATACAAAGATGATACTAGCAGAGACAGTCACAGTCAAACATAGACAAAGACACCAACATATCTTCACAAACATTGCTACAGATCATGTAGTCATCGACAGTCAAATACAGACACATGCAGACAGATACAAGATTGACATCAGGGTCTGCTAAAATATACTGCCCAAACCCTTCATCAGACTCCTGGAAACAGGCTAGGATAAAGGAGTCTGGCAACAAGGTGGTGATCCCAAGACCCCTCATGAAGCTCCTGGAAACAGGCTAGAATAAAGGAGTCTGACCAACAAGGTGGTGATCCCAAGACCCCTCATCAGGCTCCTGGAAAAGGCTGGAATAAAGGAGTCTGGCTAACAAGGTGGTGATCCCAAGACCCTTCATCAGGCTCCTGGAAAAGGCTGGAATAAAGGAGTCTGGCCAACAAGGTGGTGATCAAAAGACTCCTCATCAGGGTCCTGGAAAAGGCTGGAATAAATGAGTCTGGCCAACAAGGTGATTATCGACTTAGATAATCAAAGTAATGAACTATATTGGATGTCTTGTATTGTATCGAGCAGGCTTCAGGATATAAGAGCAAAAAGGGGAGAAGAGCATACGCTGCATTGGGGAACTTCTGAAAATCAAAAAAATATAAGTCCAACACAAAAATACAAATCTTCAACTCTGTTCTATTCTATGGGTCCAGAAACATAAGGGCAACAACAATGAAAAAGGTACAGACCTTCATGTATGCTCATGTGGAATAAATGAGAATGATATGGTAGGATACTTATTTACTTCCCATGTCCTGGACATCACATCATGCATCATGTTTCCAATGTAGGACAACATGGATTGCCTGTTTCCCCTCAATATGTCATCAATATTGCATGTTTCCAGAAGGTTTGAGCAGATCATCAGGTGGTCTAGGTTTTGTGTTGAGAGTCCTTCCATATTAATTGAAATCAACAGGATGGCTGTTTTATGATCCATGATAACTTGTCTTTATACTGGTTTAGAAGACTCTACAGAGTCTGTATATAACCAGTTTCTGGAGGGTGATTTAACTGATGTGCGAGTCCATTTTAATAGACTCAAACACTAGAGCTACATAGACCTGCAGCCAGTTAGGTGCCATCTATAGCTGCTCTGAACAAACCACCTGGGGAAAGGTACAAATAACTTGGCTAGATTTTAAACTTGAATTTTGTCCAGGCAGCGGCCATTAAGCCTACCCTTTTTGATTTCCAACTACCAAGGAATTTTTAACGTGCTCGACACTGAACACGGTACTCTGATCTCACTACCCAGACATCAGGGGAATTTTTACCAGAGGATCCACGTGAAAATAATCTCGGTAGCCACCAGAATTCGAACTGGCGACCTCCAGCACTTAAGGCGGATACCTTACATCAAGACCACTGAGTCCCTTTTTGATGCTTCGGTAGTGAAAAGATTGGCCCGACTGAAAAGTTGTTTTCCAGGAAACGCCTGATTGCTATGTTGATTACAATCTACTTGATATGATACGATCACTAATGTGGAACTAATGGTCAAAACCAAACAGGTAAAAGTTGAATATGACTTGAAGAAAAGGTGCTGGCGTTGTATAGAACACACACTGAGAAAGCTGACTCATAACATTACAAGACAGGTTTGTGTTCTGGAATTTCTGAGTCAAGAGAAGTAGGGGTAGACAGAAACATACATGGAGAAGAGAACTTGTGACAAACAAAGGAAACAGAAAATGTGGAGAAAACTGGATGGGAGGATTTGTTGAAAACATGTACTCCTGAGAGAGCTGAAAAGGCACCCTCTGTACAGTAGTATCTCATACATCAAGAGAGGGGCATCATGGATGGCACAGGCAGAGAACAACGATCGGACACGTCACCACAGCTGATACGATAGCTGAAATAACCATTGGAGAAGAATGGGTCCACACTGGTGATAGAATGATAGTACCAGAGAGTCATCATAACCTTGGCAAAGAATGCAGAGAATGGAGCAACGGGTGAGCAGAGCGCGAGGTGAATCAGCTGATAATTGAGAACATGCAGGATAGTGATGCCGTCATATACACAGACGGTTCAGTGGGACATTAGGCTGGGACTTCTCGACTAGAGTCAGATGATAGGTCTTTGTCGAGTGCAGTAGGGCATACATGCCAACAATCTCCGGTTTGAGAATGGAGATGGAAGCAGTGACTTCAGCACTGAGATGGATATCTGAGACTTTAATAAATAGGACAGTCATCGTGACAGATATGAAAGCCGTACTTCAGAAGGTACAGAAACGATGGCTTAGGTACGAGTGGGTAGCAGCTGTTGAGGCCTCAAACCTCCAGGAGTTGAGACCTCCAGACATTGATCTACTGCACTGATCATGCTGGGGTTCAGGGCAATGAAAAAGCTGACATCTTGGCTTCACAAGCTCCCATAACAGGCACATCACTGATGGATAGGAATGACATTTTGAAATCAATCAATAACTGGTTTTTAGATGAGGATACTGCAATAGATGAAGCAGCAATCCACAGGCTGCAAAGTTTTGACAATAACCAAGGTTTGAGCAGAGTATGGCACATGGGAGGACAGAGCAGGAGAGTGTACAACCAGGGAGCTACAGGGACCACCAGCATCCAGACCATGTGCCATATGTTGCAAGAGACTGACCACCTATGGGTATGCCCGAAGTGCAGTGATGTCAATTCTTAAAAACAGAAACATGTACTCCGCAGGGAGCTGACAGGTTTTGATTGATTTATTGCACCTAACTCAATACAAAGAAACATTGTCAAAAATGACAATTATGGTTTGACTAGCTACAAACAAGAACCAATAATATAAAGATGGTTCTAGAGCATTTTTGTTTACTAATCCACAGATGTCAGCTTATCAAACGGAGAAGATATTGTTACTGATGACCAGATGCCTCTGGTGGCTTTCCTCCATCGTGTCCTGATGGTCTCAGCCTCTGTTGTGGTCATTCTCCTCTGTTGCCGACTTGTTTGTCTAACCACCACCTCTACGTTGAAGCACTTCCTTCTGTTGAGTGGACGCCTTCCACGAGTCCAGATACACCAGTCTGAGAAAGTCCATCTGCCCACCACCCGTGGAAACAGTGCGACCATGCAGCGGAGTCAGTCATGGGTGGATAGCTGTGAGAGTGGGGTTTATCTTGGTGAAACTGAGGACACAAATAAAGAAGACAATAGATAATGACGCTTTCTAAAAGTGGTTCAAGAAATCGTTTGTATAGAAATGCTTGCAAAATATCAAAAACTTGAAAAGGACTTAGAGAATATCAAAATGGTTGGAAATTCTTTGGAGCTTTCTAAAACTCCAAAAGTGCTTGAAAAATATGGTAGAAACTTTTTTAAGTTTTCAAAATATCTATAACACCTTGAAATTTATTAAAAAGTAGAAATTCTTGTGAACTATCCGTAACTCTCTTAATGTGCTTGGAAAATATCAAAAAGTTTATAAATTCTATTCCTCCATCACCATCAAAAACCTTGAAATGTGTTTGAAAAATGTTTGGGAATAACAATTCTAAAAGTGCTTGAAAATATACAATTTTTAATTTAGGAACTATCCAGAATTCTGCAAATGGTTGTAAAATAATAGATAGTTTATGCATTTCTTAGAAACTAAATATTAAGTCTAGAAATGTGTGACAACTATCTAAAACTCTAAAAGTGCTTCCTGACATCAAAAACTTTAAATGTGCTTTGTGACAATACAAACTCTACAAAGTGCTTTACAACCATTTGAAAGTCCCAGCTAAATGTCCATGTTTTTCAACTACGCATTAGTTAAAACACTCATAGCAAACACTGCTATCAAGTATGATGTGTTTGAGACTTCACTGTACTAAGACTCAGCTATTAAATAAGGAGCTATTAAATAAGGAGGGGTAGCCCACAACCTCTCCTTTCTTATCAGTTGTTCAGGTACCCATTTAGAGCTGGGTTGACTGGAGAATTGATAATGAGGATTGAATTCAGAACCCCTACTATGAGAAGCAAGGACCCTGAGGCTCAAGTATAAACAATTCTGATTTTCAATCTTTGCAGACAATCTAAACTGGTGATTTCGTTCAAAATGGCTTTGCATAAAATACTTTTGGTGTGTGTACAATTTTGGAGAAACCAGGTATGTTCTTTGGGATGTCAAGAACTCTGAAAGTTCTTGGAAACTGAAGATTGTCATTGTGTCTAGACATGTTTGAGAACTATTACAAATTCTAATTGTTCTTTGAAAGATCAAGAACTCTGAAAGGAATTGTGAACTAAAGATTGTGTTCAGATATCTTTGAACCTGTGAAGCCCATATATCAGGGGGTGTTTAATATACCCTATTACCTGAGCCACCGGTGTGACGGGGGCACCATTATTATAAGGCATATTTTTGGCTGTGCTGCTTGGATTTTGGTCATAATATAGTGACGTCTACACAGTACGCACATTTCCAGAAATAACAAATATGGCGATGCAAATATCAAAGCATGTCATCATAATGATTTTGATTGTTTTTGGGAGGAAAAGGGTTTTTGAAAATTCCGGAAATGGCCATTCTAAAAGGCTAACAACAGAACAAGTCAAGTCGTTTAATGGCTGATAAATTGGATTTAGATGGTGATTATTCTGAAAAGGATGAGTTGGTATTTGAACCACAACATGTGTGTGATTCAGATTACCATTCATTCATTGATTAGGATCAAGCTAGATCTGTTCCTCAAAGCATCAGGCTACGGTCCTTGGGTGGGAGAGGGAGGTGGATCCCACAAAATGTATTAAGTAAATTTGATAAATATATTCCACACACTACTCAAGTAGGGATATTAGAGGGTCAGTCAATTTTAGATAGAATAACTAAATTAGAGCACTTAGCTTTGCCATAGTAAATAGTTTTACTTAGATGTCTACATTGTGCGTATTTTCTCAGAAGTACAAGAGAATGGGATTTTCCGGACTGATTAGACAGGGTTCAAAGGGTTAAGATCTATCATAAACTCATGTTGTTCTTTGAAATGTCAAGAACTTTAAAAGTTCTGGTGAACTAAAGGTTCAAACTAAATGTTTGAAAATTGCCACAAACTCTAGTTGATCTTTGAGATGTCAGAAACTCTGATAGTTCTGGTGAACTATAGGTTGTGTCTAGAAATGTTTGAGAACTGCCACAAAGTCTAGTTGATCTTTGAGATGTCAGAAACTCTAATAGTTCTGGTGAACTATAGGTTGTGTCTAGAAATGTTTGAGAACTGCCACAAAGTCTAGTTGATCTTTGAGATGTCAGAAACTCTGATAGTTCTGGTGAACTATAGGTTGTGTCTAGAAATGTTTGAGAACTACCACAAAGTCTAGTTGATCTTTGAGATGTCAGAAACTCTAATAGTTCTGGTGAACTATAGGTTGTGTCTAGAAATGTTTGAGAACTGCCACAAAGTCTAGTTGATCTTTGAGATGTCAGAAACTCTAATAGTTCTGGTGAACTATAGGTTGTGTCTAGAAATGTTTGAGAACTGCCACAAAGTCTAGTTGATCTTTGAGATGTCAGAAACTCTGATAGTTCTGGTGAACTATAGGTTGTGTCTAGAAATGTTTGAGAACTGCCACAAAGTCTAGTTGATCTTTGAGATGTCAGAAACTCTAATAGTTCTGGTGAACTATAGGTTGTGTCTAGAAATGTTTGAGAACTGCCACAAAGTCTAGTTGATCTTTGAGATGTCAGAAACTCTAATAGTTCTGGTGAACTAAAGGGCGATTCTAGTCATGATTCATGGTAGTGATGATTCTCCATTTTGCCCTAAGTAGATCATAGGACCTCCACTACAGTTGGCCCCTTTGGAAGTAGCCTGTATCAAGCATTTACAATGGTTGTTTCAATAACATTAGTTCTACATGTTGAGGTTGCTAGAACCAAGCATAATCTTCTTTTGTCACCTTTTATGATGTGCATAGAATGTTACATTATTACTTTATTTTTTACATCCAGGGTAACAGTCTAGAGAGAAATTCTTGGAAGCAATCTAATTTGTATGATAAACGACTTTTGAAATTATCTAAAAGTGATATTTAGAAATTCTTGGGAATATTCTAAATTGTAGCTGACTGACCCGTCGAACTAACTGAAAGTTATGTTTAGATATGTTTAGAAAAATGTACAGAAACTATGAGGCGTGTTCAAATGAAACCAGATCAAGCTCCACCAAGTGAACAAACGTAAAGATGGGCATGATAACGTCACTTCTGGTGTAAACAGCATATATCGAACAGTCAAGTTTGCACAATTTCATTATCCTCTGACTCATAGTTTCCTCAGCAAACCATTGAAAACATGGCAGATGTGATTCGAAATCTGTCCATAGTTGATCAGCGAGCGGTGATTCGGTTTCTAACAGCTAAAGGATGTTGACCAGTTGACATTCATCATAGAATGCAGTCAGTGTATGGTGACAAAAGTGTGTCAAAGACAACAGTGAAGAACTGGACATTGATGTTTAAAGAAGTACATGAGTTAACGAAAGATCTTCCGACATCAGGTCAGGCGCATATTGCTGTGTCAGAAGATGCTATTGCCAAAATTGATTCAGCAATTCAGGGGGACCGTCACCGGAGCTTAAGTTTACTAGTAGAGGAATTCGCTGTGTCGCTAGGGACAGTTCAAATGGTGGTTAGCAAGAAACTGAAGTATCGGAGGGTGTGTTCACAATGGGTACCTCGGTTGCTGACTACCCACCATTAGAAAGAACGCATGGGGTAGAGTTTAAACCACTTGCTGGGATACAAAGAGAAGGGTGATTCGTTTCTTTGCGCATAGTGGCAGGTGATGAATTGTGGTACCACCACTTTGAGCCAAGCAGCAAAATTGTTAGCATGCAATAGAAACATCCCAGATGACCAAAACCCAAAAAATTCAAGTCACATTTCCACTGGTAAGGTTATGCTGACAGCATTTTTTGACGATGACGGCCTTTTGTTGGTAGACTTTAAAGAGCCTGGCATGAACATCAGTGCCATTCACTACAATGACACAAGACAAGCTGCATACAGCCATCAAGAATAAACGACCCAGCATGCTTTCACATGGTGTGATTCTGTTGAATGACAATGCCCGTTCACATATCACGAACATTGTTCAGAAAGCGTTAGCACAGAACAGATGGGAAGTACTGCCACACCCATCCTATAGCCCCGATATGTCCCCTTGTGACTTCCATTTGTTTGGATCCTTTTACAAATTTCTGAAGGGACAAAGATTTGACTCTAATGCAAATGTCATGACCTCAGTGACCAAGTGGTTCAAAAAGTAATCAAAGTCATTTTATTCGGATGGCATCCACCGTCTACCCAGCAGTAGGATGCGTGTCTGAATGCATTTGGCAACTTTTTCTTACTAATCCTGTGGCATGTTTGCTTCATACCAATTGCTATATTTAATTCTGTCACATCAGATAATGAAGCTTTCATATGTTTGCAATAAAGAAATGTGGGTCCAGTTTCATTTGAACACGCCTCGTATATAAACTGTATAACTAAATGACCTTAGGAATTATCTAAAAGTTGTATTGAAAAATGTTGCAAAATTATATAAATTGTATGGCAGTATGACCTTAAGAAAAATCTAAAAATGATATTTAGAAAAGGTTGAGATTGATCTAATTTGAATAAACAAATAACCTTTAAATTATCTAAAAGGATATATCTAGAACTATTTGATAATTTTCAAAAACTCTAAAAGTACTTTTGACCTATTTAAATGTGCTGTCATAAATATTGTTGTTTATTTTTTAAAACGATGTGTAAGTATATCTGATTAAAAAACTGCTTGCAGACTATCTACATTTTTGTGTGTTTTCATTCAACAGTACCTTAGATAAAGTATTTGTGGTGTATCTACATGTTATTGTAGACTATTTCAAAGTTCAAACTAACTTTCATGTCTTAGAACTTTCTAAAAGTAGTTAACATTAATTCTAAAAACACACCTTGGTATTTTCTATAGAAGTGTTTGATGCTTTATTAAATAAAAGGTAGGGATCAAGTCAGCGCATGAGCTGCAGCAGTCAGCGACACATAGCTGACTGTTAGTGTTAAGGCCAGCGAACCAGAACTGCCAAGACCCTTCTTCACTTCCACGCAGTGATCCTGGATAACAGGCTTCATCAAAGAAAACTGTATTGTAATGCATTTAGACAAGTTTAGTCTAATCAGATATAGTCAGCATGGGTTTACTAGAGGGAGATCATGCTTAACAAATCTATTATAATTCATGGAGGAGGTTACTAAAATTATATATAAAGGGGAGCCAGTGGATGTTATTTATCTAGATTTTGCAAAGGCCATTGATAGAGTACCTCATCAAAGATTATTTAGAAAGCTAAAATCATATAGAATAGGTGGGGAAGTTACCAAATGGACTGAAAATTAGTTAATGGGAAGACAGCAGAGAGTGGGAATAAATAAGGAGTTTTCTGAGTGTTGTGAAGTGAAAAGTGGAGTGCTACAGGGCTCGGTTTTGGGAGCAATTTTGTTCTTGATATAAATAAACGATTTGGACATTGATATGGGATACATGATTGCAAAATTTGCTGATGACACAAAACTATAATGTCTCATCTAAAGCAGAAATAGACATACTGAGGTCAGATTTAGATCAAATTCGACAAGGGTCTGTAAGCTGGCAAATGGATTTTAATGTAGATAAATGTACAGTCATCCACATAGGTAGATCCAATATGGAACATAATTACAGAATTGGAGAGAACAATATTAGAAAAGGAAATGTACCTAGGGGTTATAATAGATCATACAGGTAAGGTGAGTGAACAAGTCCAAGTAGCAGTGAAAAGGCAAATGGTATGATAAAAAGAAATATTAAACAAAGGAGCAAGGAAGTAATAGTCAAACTGTATAAAGCATTAGTTAGACCTGGATTAGAAGACTACAGGTGTGGAGTCCTTATCATAGAGGGGATATAAACATGCTGAAAAGGATACAAAAAAGAATGACAAAGCTGATAGTGGGATTCCAGAATTACAGTTTTGAGGAAAGACTTAGAAAAACCGGCCTACAGTGTCTATAAAAGAGAAGAATTCAAGATGACTTAATACATGGTTATAAGATAATCAAAGATAAGGATAAATTAGACTAAAACAAGTTTTTCAAAATACGACCACCAATTAGAACAAGATGGCAAAGATACGAATTAACTAAAGAAAGGTTCAGATTAGATATTAGGAAATATTCTTTTAGTCAGAGAGTGGTGAATGCTTGGAATGCATTGCCACAGAAAGTAGTGGAGACAGGGACAATTAATGCATTTAAGAATAAATTGGATGCGCATAGCTTTTAGAGCAAGGTAATGTAAATGAAACTGGTTGTATACAGACTCTACAGTCTTCTAAACTAGTTTAAAGACGTTAAGTTAAGTTAAGTTAACAGAGCAGACCAGCTAAGGAGAAGGGATCGAAGAGGGAATGCTAACCCGTTACTAATAAATGCTTGCTGAAGACAGATGTGTTGGACCGAAAGGTGCACATATCGCAGTCAAGCTGTAAACTACGACACAACTCATTCTATTCTCTGGACTACATTCTGTTACTTAAGCCATTGGTTTGGTAGCAGGAGATTGAGAACGAACGAAGCCAAACCAAACAAAAGGTGATATCTCAAAGTACTTGGTACCTTATCCAACAGAAGTGCTAAATCACACCATATCCAATAAAAATGTTGTACAAAAGTTATGTCACCTTATTAACAAATGTGCTTTATATATATGTCTGTGTGGATACCTTATTCAACATAAATGCTAACTTCTTTTTCTTCTTCATCTATCAACTGAGACAATGCTTCTAGTCCGGTAAGGTTCGCAAAGAAGACTGTGTTTCAGGTCTTTGCCGTTCCCCCCACAGGGACATAGTCACTCCCTTAGGATAGACTGCCTCTCTTTGATCGGCATAAGTTGGGCAGTCCTGCAGAATATGTTCTGATGTTTTCTTGGGTGCTTCACAATCGCACGTAAACGTGTCTCTGAGACCCATTCTGTGGAGGTGGGCCTTGAGTCTACATCCCGTTCTGAGTCTGAAGATCTTTGTCTGCACATCTCTGCCAAGTTTGTCTATGCTGTCATTTTCTGGCTTGTTTTTTTAATGGGATGTTCTCATGAATCGTTCGATTACACAAAAAATGATGCCTATTACCAGTTGAACAGAAGAGAGCAGGTCGTGGTCTTCAGACTCTGCACAGGCCACAACAGACTGAGGTACCACTTATTCAATAAACTGAAGATAGGTGGCACTGACGAATGCACTTGTGGTACAGAGAAAATGACCGCTTAACATCTGCTGCAAAACTGCCCGACATACGAGGACCAGAGAAAGCACATGTGGCCATCACCAGTGGCAACACTAGACAAGCTCTATGGCAGTGTTGACAGCCTCAGGATGACAGCTGCTTTCTTCGAACAAATACAGGTTGACGTCTGACAGCGTACGAAGAATAAGAAGAAGAAGAATCGTTTGATGAGTGTCTTTGCTCCTTTATACTTGCATGAGGGCACTTCCTGCTTTTGCGAGCTCATCTGCTTTCTCATTTCCAGGGATCCCACAGTAGGCCGGAATCCACTGTAGGACTAAATCTGTTTTTTTTTAGACAGCAACCCGATGTTGTATTCCATTTTATGCAAGAGTTTATCCCGCCTGGATCCCAAGATGGCCTTAGTACACTACTGGCTAGAATGACCGTCTTCCCTACAGTTATGTCTTGGCTGATAATTATACAAGCAGTTGCATGAACAGCTCTTGCCTCAGCTCTGAAATTGGTACAGGTCTCTCCTGCTGGAGAGCCAAGTTCCAGTGGTTCCATAACACGACAGCCATGATCTAGTGGCTCCATAACACGACAGCCAAGTTCCAGTGGCTCCATAACACGACAGCCAAGTTCTAGTGGCTCCATAACACGACAGCCATGATCTAGTGGCTCCATAACACGACAGCCAAGTTTCAGTGGCTCCATAACACGACACCAACGCTCTAATGGCTCCATAACACGACACAAAAGTTCCAGTAGTTCCATAACACGACACCAAAGTTCTAGTTGCTCCATTATACGACAGCCAAGTTCCAGTGGTTCCATAACACGACACCAAAGTTCTAGTTGCTCCATAACACGACACAAAAGTTCTAGTTGCTCCATAACACGACACCAAAGTTCTAGTTGCTCCATAACACGACACCAAAGTTCTAGCGCCTCCATAACACGGCACAAAAACCAAAGTTATTCTTCTTTTTCTTCTTCTTCGTCTTTGACGTTCATCCTTTGAAGAACGTTGTGCTTTTATGTCGTACTTTACAGCATGCCTGCTATATGTGCACCTTTCGGCCCGACACATTCGATTTTAGTTGGCTTTTTGTGGAAGCGGGTTTGCCTTTCCACTGCTTTCTCTATCCTCTTCGCCGGACGGCACTAGTTCAGCCTGTTTCCAGGGCCGCCACTTGGAGACTGCATTAGGTTTTGGCCAACTCTGGTGCGCAGATCGAGATGCACGCTGCCAGTTATCAGTTACTGGCTGCTGCCAGTCCATTCACTGTGTTGTATCTCCGACCCAACCCCATAATACCATGAAAAAGTAAGTAACATGTCCTTTGCAGAACGTCACTTCTTACAACCGCCACCTATCTAACTGTTATAAGTTTCTTGGCAAGTGTGCAGTTGATTATGTTGCCATTACTTTCCGTACGTGAAGTGGCGATCGTACCGATAAAAACCACCGTCTGGTAAATTGGACACGGTGCGATTCAAACCTAGTGAGTTGGGATTGTGAAAACGGATGTTTTCACCCATAGACCACGATATATCCCTCCATAACTCGATACAAAGTTTATAATCCAGTGACTCTCTAATAAGAACACTATTTATTATAGTAAAATAGTTCTCGTCACAATATGACGCCAACCTTCTAATCTATTATCTCCGTCCGTAATAGGTCGCACACATTGTAAGCTAGTGACTGCGAAATTGGACACCTAGTTGGCTCAGTAAAATCACAGATGTTCTAATCTATTGGATTCGTAGTAGGACAACTAAGTTATAATCTTGTGTCTCTTGAAAAGGACACCTAAATTATTATATAATAAGATAGCTGGCTCCGTAATACGACAGAAGTTCTAATCTATTGGCTCCATAATAGGACACACAAGCTGTAATCTTGTGACTCCGGAGTAGGTCACATAATTTCTTATCTAGCAAAATAGTTGGCTCTGTAGGACGACATCTGTTTTAATCTGTTGGCTCCGTAATAGGACACACAAGCTGTAATCTTGTGATACTGGAGTAGAACATCTTGTAAAATAATTGGCTTCGTGATACCATATGAAAGTTACAATTTAGAAAACAAAATTGGTTTCGTAATGTGACACGGAAGTTCAAATCCATTCACATAATTGGATTCATAAAATCAAAATGATTGTTGTTCCCGTTCTTCAGAGATTAACTGTATCATGATTAGAGACGCAGAAGACAGACCACCAGCTACATGAGGGAAATAGATGCGGATATTTGAAACACCAGTTAAATGAGAGAAATAGATGCGGATATTTGAAACACCATTTAAATGAGAGAAATAGATGCGGATATTTGAAATACTGGTTAAATGAGAGAAATAGATGCGGATATTTGAAACACCAGTTAAATGAGAGAAATAAATGCGGATATTTGAAACACCAGTTAAATGAGAGAAATAGATGCGGATATTTGAAACACAAGTTAAATGAGAGAAATAGATGCGGATATTTGAAACACCAGTTAAATGAGAGAAATAGATGCGGATATTTGAAATACTGGTTAAATGAGAGAAATAGATGCGGATATTTGAAACACCAGTTAAATGGGGGAAATAGTTGCGAATATTTGAAAGATGAACTGTAAGAGGCCAAGAGAAACCTGGGACAGGCGGTCAAGTTTATGAAAGGAATAGATGTGTTAATAAAAGGCGTAGACTGTATAGTGACAAGGGATGTCTTTGACACACTGACAAGTTTAAAACAAAAATAAATGTGGCTGTATGAAAAGGAAAGACGAGGAAGTTTAAAAATAAGAAACTAATTTAACAAAGCATGTAATTACACAAAGAAACAAAATCATAATTAGAAAAAAAATAAGTTTGAAATCGAATGTTTAATGAATTCTTAATGGTGGACATATTTTCTTGTTAAAATAATGAAGTACTCTTTTCATGTTTTGGTCAAAGGGAGGTTACTTAATAATTATTGTAATAAAGGCCATACACTCGTGAATTCTTTTGTTCAGTTTTACATTACATATGCATTGGGTTACAATACAATGAAGGTGCATAATTCGCTCGTGTTTATTGTCAAGCACAGCTCAATTTAAAATGAAAAATGGGTTTATTATTAAAGCCATGATGAAGACTTGAAAAGGTAAAGGTAGTCCCAAAACATACACTGATGGTGTAGACGGAAGGGGAAAAGCGGGGGGGGGGGGGGGGTGTTAGAGATGTTATTGTCGATGCATATGCATACAGGTACGGCTAGGTAACGGACTTGGGCAGAACGAAAACAAAGCCCAACATTACTGTCAGAAGGACTTCGTGGGAGACAAAGCACAGACGAAAAACCTAACAAATCGCAAAATAAACAAAGACATTGATTTCGATAACTGTGAGTAGTTGGGCAGACTTATCCAGAGTGTGACTTACAAGGTGTGAATCATGGTATGCCACTTAGGACAGAGGAAACCAAACAAGAAATGGTAACACATTAACTAACCAGTAAACACCCTAGGACATACCACTAAACCTACATATATATCAAGAGATACAGATATAAACTTATATACGACAGACATATATGTACATACAGACATATACTCTTTTAAAATGTTGTGTAAATCGATGTATAAACAGAATTATAGTAATATGAGAAAGAAATTGGGACAGAGAGGAGGGAAGGAAAAGGGAAAAGATAAATATACGAACCTACAGTGGAGCATAAGCAAATATAGATGGATCGTATCAAAACCATTAGGAAGTTAAAACAAACTATTGTACTGGGTCACTTTGTTTACATTAGTTCTCTTCCGCTCTGATCGTACTTCTGGCTCAGATCAAATTGTTGTTCAACACAGTTTTGGCTCAGATCAAACTGTTAACTTAACTTAACGTCTTTATACTAGTTTAGAAGACTATACAGAGTGTATACAACCATTTAAATTTACATTTCCTTTCTCTAAAAGCTATGTGCATACAATCTATTTTTAATGGATTAATTGTTTTTGTCTCCACTACTTCCTGTGCCAATGCATTCCAAGCTATCACCAATCTCTGACTAAAAAAATATATCCTAATATCTAATCTGGACCTTTTTTTAGTTAATTTATAGCTATGCCCTCTTGTTCTTGTAGGTGGTTGTATTTTTAAAAAACTTGTTATAGTCTAATTTATCCGTTCCTTTGGTTATCTTATAAACTTGTTAAGTAACGTCGAATTCGTCTCTTTTCTAGACACTGTAGGCCGGTTTTTCTCTTTCCTCACAACTGTAATTCTGGAATCCCACTATCAGCTTTGTTGCTCTTTTTTGTATTCTTTCCAACATGTCTATATCCCTTCTATGATAATGACTCCACGCCTGTACACAGTACTACAATCTAGGCCTAACTAATGCTTTTAACAGTTTGACTATCACTTCCTTGCTCCTTTGTTTAATATTTCTTTTTATCATACCTAACATTACATTTGTCTTTTTCACTGCGACCTGAACTTGCTCACTCACCTTACCTGTATGATCTATTATATCCCCTGGGTCCCTTTCCTTATCTATCTTTCTAATGTTGTTCTCGCCCATTCTGTAATTATGTTCCATATTTGATCTACCCATGTGGATGACTGTACATATGTCTACATTAAACTCCATTTGCCAGCTCGCAGGCCATTTTCGAATTTTATCTAAATTCGACCTCAATATATGAACTTCTGCTTTAGATGAGACACTACTACATAGTTTTGTGTCATGAGCGAATTTTGCAGTCATAGATCTGAAATCAATATCCAGATCGTTTATATTAATCAAGAACAAAATTGTTCCAAAAACTGAGCCATGTGGCACTCCACTCTTTACTTCACACCACTCAAAGTACTCCTTATTTATGCCCTATATCTGCTCTCTTCCGGTTAATCAATTTTCAATCCATTTGTATCTATCCCACCTGGTCCATGTGATTTTAACTTTCTAAATAATCTTAGATGAGGTACTCTATCAAAGACCTTAGCAAAATCAAGATAAATAACATCCACTGGCTCCATCTAGTAAACCCTTTCTGACTATTTCTGATTAGATTAAACTTGCTAAATGCATTACAATATTTTCTTTGATTATTGACTCTAACAGTTTACAGACTATGCTCATTAAACTCACAGGTCTATAATTTGCTGGGATGATGTTTTGCGCTTTTTGAATAAGGGAATCACTCCTGCATCTTTCCAATGCCCTGGAACAATCCCTTTTGCAAGTGATTGGAAACATAATATAGTCAATGGTTTTGCTATTTGTTCAATACACTTTTGATTCATATCAGACTCACACAAAGCATACTGTCAAATATTATCTTGAATTAGTTTTATTTTAAAACAAAACAAACAACAAAATAAGCAGAAACGCATCGCGTTTTGGTGTTATGGTTAAGAAAGAACTGTAAGACGTGTTCGCTTTTCGAGGCAGACGTTCCAGGTTCTACTTCTTTAACCGGCAAGCTTCATGCGGCCCAGTTTTAATGTGTAAATGGATAACAGTAAATGGACGGGCAGACAGCAAGGAAGTGAAGAAGCTATCCAGCCTCATAACAACGCTGTGGCTTGAAACAACCACGTCTATAACGTGCTGTCACATACCGCAATCACTGCAGTGAGACTAACTTTGCGTAAACTCTTCCATCAATCAATTAGTCAATCTGTCAAGAGCAGTGAAGAATGGAGACGCATAAATATATGTTGTTTACCCAGATACAGAAAATGAAACCACTAGTTCACTCCCTGCATACTGTATTCTTTACAGTTGCAATGCCAGTTATGCATTTTTCCCGAATGCTAAAATGCTAGAGCTTAACAAAGCGTTAGGCGAACTGAAAGGCACGAGAAATGTAGTGCTGAAGTGGACACCATTACACTGCGGCATACAAGGAAATGAGAGAGCAGACAAGTTAAGAAACAAGGGAGCAACACAAGAACAAAAAGATAAAATAATCAACTTCCAAGATTAGACGACGCTTATCCTAACCGTAAGGAAAGTCGACCAAAAGAGATAACTATCACTGCCTTGATCGAGCGGAGCAAGTAGTTCTGTTCCACGTGAGAACGTCACATAACCAATTGAATGGTCACTTACACAGGCCAACATTAGCTCCATGACCCATGTGTACGTGCAGACAAGCAGCGATGACAAGAAAACGTATGATTCAAGACTATTATATGCTAAGCCAATTGTATACTGAGCACTGGCTCACAGAGACGAACGTCCACACAAAGCTGTTTGTAATCAGACTTTATCACGAGAACTGGACTTTTCATGTTGTTGACTTAATAGAAAACATTGTGAGCAAGAAGAAGAAGAGAAGAAGAAGAAGAAGAAGAGGGTGCATAGGAGTTATAATAGATGGTACAGGTAACGTGAGTGAGCAAGTCCAAGAAGCAGTGAAAAAGGCAAATGAAATGTTGGGAATGATAAAAGGAAATATTAAACATAGGAATAAGGAAGTGATTGTCAAACTGTTTAAAGCATTAGTTAGACCTAGGTTGGAGTATTGTGTGCAGGTGTGGAGCCCTTATCGTAGAGGAGAAATAAACATGCTGGAACGTATACACAGAAGAGCGACAACGTTGATAGAGTGATTCAAGAATTAAAGTTACGAGGAAAGCCTCAGAAAAACCGGCTTACAGTGTCTAAACAAGACAAAAATTCGAGGTGATTTAATACAGGTTTATAGGATAATCAAAGGTAAGGATAAATTAGACTATAACAAGGTTTTTTTCCCCCAAAATACAACCACATACAACAAGAAGATGGCATAGTTACAAATTAACTAAAGAAAGGTCCAGATAGGATATAAGGAAATATTTTTTAGTCAGAGAGTGGTGAATGTTTGGAATGCATTGCCACAGGAAGTAGTGGAGGCAAGGCCACGTCTTTTTTTTAATGAACGTATCTCTAGAACTAGTCCGTGTGTGTGTCTCATTCACAGTAGCATTGATCACGTCAGATATTTCTGTAAGCCACGTTTTTCGTGATCGACCTTTGACCTTGAATCTATGGTATCTAAATAGCATTGCTTGTTGGGGGGTGCTGTGTGGTCGTAGCCTTATTACGTGGCCAAACCATTTTAGTTGCTGTCTTTTGATAGCACACATTCTTGTCGTACTTCTGATTTGATATGAGATTTTGTTTGAGAGTCCGGTTATTGTTCAAACAGAGGACTGGCTATTGGTGTAGAGACTTGTGCACAGGTTAATTATGTGACAATTAATGCATTTAAGAATAGATTGGACGTGCATAGCTTTTAGAGCAAGGAAATGCAAATGGTCCTATACAAACTCTGCAGAGTCTTCTAAACCAGTTTACAGACGTTAAGTTAAGTTAAGAAGAAAAAGAAGACGAGAAAAAAGAAAGACAAGAGGAAGAAGAAGAAGTAGAAAAAGGAGACGAAGAAAAAGAATAAATCAATCAATTTAATAAATTATAATATGTTCATATTGGTTTCAACAAATGCGCGGCAAGTTATCAAGCGCTGACTTGTCCATATATATAGAAGTTTCTGTGGTTAAAGTTTCTACAAGATTGGGAAGCCAGCCCTCATACCTAACCTTTCGTAGCCACCTCGTACGCTATGCCTGGTAGGTTACATTGTAACTATTTGGAGTTCCACTTTCGGACCTCGGTAACAGTAATATAACAAAAATAAAAATTGCTTTTTCAGCTCAGATAAGTTTTCTTCCTCCTGTCGTTTCATGTTCTAGTACTCAACCAGGTACCAATTTGCAGTTAGGTACTAGAGCGCGTCACTAACTGGTACTGATCCATACTATCACACAGATTTTAGACAACAAATAATTTAAGATCAATGTTTTTTAGTGTCCGTGAAACAGAACATATTGTGGTCAAAGAGTAATACCACTTTAAGCTTACGGTGGATCACACATCTTCAGCAACTACACGCCTAGGCTTATGTCCTAGGCCACGTGTTCAAGCTCTGACTACGTCTTCCATTTTTCCTTTATGTGTGTCTCTAGCTATTTTCTTCGTGTGTATTTTGGTCTGCCCCTACTTCTCTCGTCTTGAAAAATGATTCCACTGTGGCCTGTTTAGCCTTCTCCTGTTCGTACAATGTGCACATGCTCCAGACGCTTCTTCTTTGTCTTGTTCTTCGTGTTATTATTGCTATTATTCTATGAACGGATACTATGCTTCTAGCTCGGTTAGGTTCACAGAGGAGACTGCAGGTCTTCACAGCTCCCCCACAGCATTTCGAGCATGGTCGCTTCCCCGGTCCAGACTGCGACTCTTTGATCTGTATAAGTAGGGCAGTACTGCAGGATATGTTCTAGTGTTTGCTTGGGTGATCCGTAGTCCCAAGTTGCAGGGTCTCTAAGACCAATTCTGTGGAGGTGGGCCTTGAATTTACGATGTCCCGTTCTAAGTCTGAATATCGTTGTCTGCATAACTCTGCTAAGTTTGTCTATCCTGTCATGTTATGTATTCTTTGTGCTGGTCACTCCATTCCGTGAGAACCATTGCCACTGAAACCGTACTGCAAATACATGAAGGATTCCCGTAGAGTTAGGAAGTGTAATCTAAATGCAGTAATCTGTAATCTGTAATCTAAGATCTGGAGTGACGGGCAAACGATGATAATAAAAGTGGGCACACTGTAACCTGCCAAGAATGTCGTAACAGACAATGTCTTATGTGATCGTCCTGAAAACGACGTTACGACGTTGTTTACAGCGAGACTGCGATATCTGCACCTTTCCGACACATCAGGTTTCATTTACTAAGAGACAACTCAGTCGGGCTGAGCATGGCGAAGGATGTCTCCACCTGTAGACAATGTAAGCAACACACATATCAACGAATCATTCTTTCGTTGGCACTTTCCGTCTTGTCAGACGATAGTAACTGTGCTTTGAAAAAAGGGATGTAACTACAGTTTATGACGATAACAAATGTGACTCTAAGACCAATCCGGGCAGAGAAGCGTCTTCCACTGCGTGTGCAAGGAAAGTCAGGACTTTCCAAATTGGAACAATGTCTAGCACATTCATGAAGAAAATATTTCTTGCAAGAATAGTACGCTTAGCCGACCAGGGCCCGTCGAGACGAATGATAATGTTCATGATCACGCCTCTCGGTCCGTCACAGACAGCCTTCAGTTCTGTTGTGGAGGTTGCGATGAGTTTCAGTCATGTGTTGCGAGGGCGGCCACTAGGAATTCTCCAGGATGAAGACGATTTCTTCCCGACCCTCACTCCCAGAGCCTGCCGGAGCAGCTCGTTGGCCTGGACTTCCGCGGGAGGCGGGCATGTGACCGAAGCGTGAGAGGCGACGGCGATCAATCGTCGAGAAGAGGCCTTCAAGTTGAGTACGTCGAACTACTTCAGTTTAAAAATCAGGCCTTGTCAGTGGATATCAAGGCTACGCTTCTGGTTCCACAGGTGGAAGGCCACAAGTAATGTCCAGGTCTCGAAGCCGTACATCAGAGTGGGATCGACGCAGAAGAAGGATATACGAAGCCTTTCCTACCAGCTACCGAAAATATCGCGAGCCACCAATAGTTTGTGAAAGAACCTTTGACAATCATGGCCTAAGAAAGACCAGGGGGATTGGCCACAAAGAAGTTGTGTCTGCCGTGTGGACACATTCCCTGCATGTAAATGTCATTTTTTCGCGTCAATGTGTGCGTACACAAGAAAGTTAAATAGCTACCAATTATATTAATCTCATTCTGTACACATAATATACAAATTCGCTTGATACGGTAATATATCGAGATCAAATAGTCTTGCAAATACGATCCTCCGCGGAAAGGTGCAAGGCAGACGACGAATAGGCCATCCTAAAAAGAGGTGGGAGGACAACATACAAGAATGGACCAATCTCCGACCAGAAGAGGCACAGGCAGCTGCCGCTGACAGAGACGGGTGGCCTGGAGTTGTGCGGATGTCTTCATGTGTGACCCAATGACCTCACCGGTTACGGGATGACCTGACCTGACCATTACACAGACCCCGCATTAACAAAACGCTCGTGAAATCGTTGTTGTATTTTTCAACTTTGATTGAAATTTTCTCAAGTGTTGACGGGGCCTGACTACACCTATCGAACAGTCAGGGTGTGGTCCGCATGTTATAGGTTGGACATCCCTGGTCTATCAGAACCTTCTCTTTTGTTGCCTGGTGTGAATGCTTACCGAGTGCTTTTGAAACACACTTTCGTTTCCATAGTTGACGTTTCATTGTTTACTTTAGATAGTAAACTATGAAAGCCTATTTGCGGTAGCGACAGAAGATGCGGGCTCGCGTTAGCCTGTACGGCATGCGCACAACGCCATTACTGCTATTCAAGACAACCTCATCCATTAGTTCACAGTGACTCGCTGCTCAGCTCACGTGCGCGAACTTACTCAATGTTTTTTTTCCAGAAATAAACAGGTAAGTAAATGAGCGTTCCATCAAAATACATTTACAATGTGGCTGTAATTAGAATTGACGTTTCAGCCAAGTTTTATTATTTAATACAAATGTGTCAATCATTCAATTCGGGGGCTCCAATGTCGTGTTCCATTCTGGGGACTTTGTTTAAAATGAGTTGATACGCCCATGCATGTGTACTATATAGGCCTGAGTGTATGTATGACAATGATAGTTCGATCTGAATGCAGTGAATCAATTAACCTTTCAACTCTCTGGGGAGTACAGGTCTTAAACATACATCTGCTAGATTCGCTTGACCTGGGTCCCAATTCTCTCCGCGTATTCTCAGTTTAATTAATTATTATCTCCAGATCTCTTTTCTATGTGTGTTTTGATCTACCTCTATTTCCCTTGGTTTGGGAATTTCAGAACAGAGACTATCTTGTAATGCTATCAACTGGTTTCCTAAATGTATCTGCTATCCGCTCGCGTCTTCTCCTCACTTCATGTTCCATTAGTTTCTGTCTGTTTTTGTTTCCCTTTACAGTTCTAAATATGTGATCTTATCATACAATTTCAATCTCTCTATTCAGTGAAGGTACACATTCATGAAAGTACCTTTTGTTTTATTGTTGTTATCCGTGTTTCATATCTAAGCATACTATGAGAAGAGAGTGTCAGAGGAAACTACGATTAGATGTTACACATGGAGAGCAGCAGAAAGAGAGACTAGGAACGTATGTACTGACTAGATAGGGTCAATGGCTCATGGACTGTGAGGAGTGACAGGCTTTGATAGATTGATTTACACATATACGTAATTGATCAGTGATTGAGGCAAGGCAAAAACAAAAACATACTAACGTAACGACCGTAAGACCTTCGACAGGGACATGAGCCAACAAAACAACGAACAAATCACACAAAAAACAAGAGACGATGTTAAATGAGTGGTTTAAGTTCGCACTGATAGTTAAAAGTATAAAACAACACATATGCGTAGTGGCTCAGTGACTGAACCAGGATAAAAACAAAACGTCCATACGTTACAAAAAACAAAGCCTTCCTCCCGGTCAATTAGTTTGTGTCCTTGAGCGGTCACCGAGTCATTACCTGTATGTGTTTTTATCTAGTTTTAATGTGCTTTCGGGGGAAGAAAACTAACGTCTGGTCAGGCAAAATATACTGGTCAGGCATGTTAGTCAGGATCAGGTAAAACATACTGGCCAAGACCATCACCTCGGCTTCCTAGCAGCCCTCCCTGGAAACGGACTGTTTTCATGACAGCCTGGCTAACGGGGTGAGGGGTCGACGTGATTTTAGTAGTATTGAGTGATACGCAGATAAAGCTAAGCATTGCACAACCATCCTGTGGAGTCCCGTCAGGCAGCGAGAGTGCCGGGCCCCACGCATCGAAGGGGCCCACCCAATGCTACTGGTGGTCAACCACCCATGTGCTGTGGAGTCAAGGCACAAGGTGATGGGCAAAAATTGTTGACCAAAAACCAAAGACCCTCAAAATACTGCAGTGGAATGCGGAGGGAGTCATTAATAAAAAGCTTTCCCTAACACACCACCTGCATGAAGGCAAGAATGACGTGGCATGTATCCAAGAAACGTCCCTCAACAACAACCACAACCGTCTTGATAGATAAGGTCACAAAGGAGGGGTTCTGATACTGACCCGTAACTGCATATCGAGTAGCGCGGTAGCTGTCAATCACACTGGACAAGCAGAAATTGTAGGTCGACATAATGACACAAGAAACGAAGATCCGCATCTTCAACCTGTATGGCCTACCCAACAAAGACCTGTCGCTCTCGAGTATGGAAATTAAGGACTCCAGCTGCCTAGTAGTTGGAAACTTCAACAGCCACTCGGAGAGATGGGGATATTCGGACACAGACAACAGAGGTGATGAAGTGGAAGACTGGGAGATAGACACAAATCTCTTTCTTATCAATAGGCCGGAAGACAGCCGTAGCTTCTATTCTAGAACATGGCATACCACCTCTACTCCAGACTTGGCCTTTTCCACGGTGGATATTCACCACAAAATAGACCTCCAGGTGCTCAACCAATTGGCAGGTAGCGACCACAGGCCAATCAGGCTAGAAATTGATATGGAAGTAGGCCCACAGGAAATAAAACATCCCCCACGTTGGAACTATAAACGAGCCGACTGTGACAGATTTGCAATGCTGACAGATGGGCTGTATGAAACCATAAACACACGGAATAACAATATGAAACCTATGGTGGAAATCCTAAGCAAAGCAATAATGCAAGCAACCACCGAAACCATCTCAAGAGGGGCAAGGAAAAACTACAAGCCATATTGGAATGATGAATTGCAGAAAGCGGAAGATGAAGTCTCAAATGCTAGGAACATGGCAGAGAGGGAGCAATCTATGGAGGCAATTATCGCCCTCAAGGCCATCACGGCGAAATACAAAATAACACTAAACCAAATAATAAGAGACAGCTGGAAAAACAAAACAGAAAGCCTCAATTTAGATTAAGAAGGGAACAAACTATGGAAGTTAGTCAGAGCCATGAATGACGAAACACCATCAAATAAACAAATTACCATCAAGCATGGCGACAACATGCTTACTGGAAAAAAAGCAGCAAACGCCTTTATAGAACATTATGCCAGAGCAAACCACATTGATGTCCCTACAGACAGGCACACAGACATTAGTGAAAAACAAAAGAGCCACGACAACATCAAGATGGCACCAGAGGAGCACATGATGGCAAAACTAACAATGAATGAAATGGATGAGGCCATGAGAACTTTAAAGAAAAAGAAATTGCCGGAAAAGATGGGGTAACAAACGAAATGCTGATGGGGTTGGGCCAAACAGCAAAGAGGAAGTTACTATCAGTCCTGAACCAAAGCTGGAAAAGGGGAATTGTACCACAGGAATGGAAAGTCGCTGTACTTATACCAGTACCAAAGAAAGAAAAAGATAGAACAGATCCAAATGGATACAGGCTTATCAGTCTACTGAGCTGTGTAGGAAAACTGATGGAGCGTATGATAAACACCAGACTGATGTGGCATCTGGAAGAAAAACACATACTAATTCCACAGCAAGCAGGTTTTAGACGGCACAGATCCACTGAGGACCAGATCACTCTCATAGCCAAGGAAATAGTGGATGCTTACCAAGAGAAAAAACACACAGTAGCGGTCTGGGTGGATTTAGAGAAGGCATTTGACAAGGTGTGGAAAGAGGGACTTAAAGTCAAGCTACAAAGAAGTGAAGTTCGTGGGAAAATGTACAGATGGATCAGCCACTACCTCAAAAACAGAACAGCCAGAGTTCAAGTACAAGGGCAGATGAGCAAAAAGGTGACACTTGAGCAGGGAGTACCCTAAGGGGGAGTACTGTTACCCACACTTTTCCTGGTGTATATAAACAACATCACAGAGAATATACCAAGAAGAGTCCACAGCTCCATGTTTTCAGACGATCTGGCTATGTGGACCTATGAAACAAATCTCACCATAGCAAAAAATCGGATGCAGCAGGCCCTAACATCGTTGGATTAGTAGGCGAACTCATGGCTGGTCAAAATTAATGAGGAAAAAACAACATGTACGATATTCTCGCTTTCAAATAAACCCCATAACACCAAAATAAGTCTTAACGGCAAATATCTGCGGCCAAACGACAACCAAAACTACCTGGGAGTCACATTTCATCGGCGCATGACATGGAAAATCAGATCGAGAGAAACCGAATGAGAGCCAGACAAAGAATGGCAATCATGAGGAAACTTGGTGGCACAAGCTGGGGAGCAGACGAAAGTATACTAAAGAAACTGTACGCTGGAAGAGTGAGACCAGTTCTCGAGTATGGCATTGCGGCATGGACAACAACAGCAAAGGCGAACTTTGATAAAATTAGCAAACTTCAAAACCAAGCCATGAGTGTTATAACAGGAGGCATGAAGTCAACGCCAATGGTAGAACTTGAAAAGATTACAAATCTGCAATCCATGACCGATAGAAGAGACTGCAGAGCCCAGCAGCAAGCAAAGAAACTCAGAGGACGGACAAACCATCCAATGCATCAGAAACTAAATAGATTTGGAAATGGGAAACTAAGGCGGAGAAACTTTGCAGAAATAGCCAAAGCAAAGATGAGCGAAGACCCTATGAATGCATTAACAACACCAAAGCCCATCCCTACTGTACGCAAACCTACCTGGAAGCAGCATTTCATTCCGGAGGGGGTTGAAAATATACCAGGTATTGGAAACAAGAACAGCCAGACTGAAGAAGAAAGAAGAGACATAACACTGAGGTACATAACGAAAAACTACCCAAGCATGGACTGGACCCATGCATACACCGACGGTTCCGTAACAAACACAACACAGAACGGAGGGGCAGGGGTATTCCTGAGCCTACCAAATGGTAGAAAAATAACACTGTCAGTGGCAACTGGAAAATTCTCAAGCAATTTCAGAGCGGAGGCAGAGACACTGAGGCCTGCAGTAGAAGCAATGCTCACAGGCGAAAGCAATGAAAGCCAGATAGTCCTGTTTACAGATGTCCTGGTCGTAGTCACAGCACTAAAAAGCCAGAAAAATACTGAACTTAATGATTTAAGAGCAGTACTCTGTCAACTATGCCAGCAGTCCACACCAAAACGAGTAGTGGTAGAGTGGGTTCCATCCCACTGTAACATCCAAGGCAACGAGGAGGCAGACAGACTGGCAAAATAAGGTGCAAGACTACGACAACCAGATTCTAGTGTGACCTACGAAGAGTCCAAAAGGTTTATTAGAGCCAGATACATGGCCAAATGGGAAACAGAACATACTGGCCACACAAAAAATGATGTCTATTACCAGTTGAACAGAAGAGAGGAGGTCGTGGTCTTCAGACTCCGCACAGGCCACAACAGACTGAGGTACCACCTATTTAATAAACTGAAGATAGGTGGCACTGACGAATGCACTTGTGGTACCGGGAAAATGACCGCTGAACATCTGTTGCAAAACCTCCTGACATACGAGGACCAGAGATAGCACATGTGGCCATCATCAGTGGCAACACTAGACAAGTCCTATGGCAGTGTCGACAGCTTCAGGATGACCGCTGCTTTTTTCGAAAAAAATACAGGTTGACGTAGCGTACGAAGAAGAAGAAGAAGAAGAAGAAGAAGAAGAAGAAGAAGAAGAATGCACAACCAATTGGAGGACCCCGGTCCACCATCAGCACGCTCGGGATGTGAGGAAAGCTACTGCAACCAGCCACTTAACGTCCCTTTCAGGGTGCACAAAAGAGTAACCTACTCATTGTGGGCATTCTCAAACAACAGCAATAACAGCAACGTACGTGCATTCGATGTCCCTCTACGCCTGCGAAACATGCTTCAATACAGCAGACCTCCAGAGAAGAATCCAGTTCATTGAGATGGGATGTTGTAGAAGACTTCTAAATGTCACCCACAAAGATCGTACCACACATGAAATCGTTTCTGACTTGGGCTGAATGTGAAGGCTGCTGAGGATCAGGTGGCAGGCCAAAATCTAACTTTGAAATTCTTAGAAATCTAACAAGTTGAGCGTCAATATAATAATGGGATCAAGATGCTGAGCAGCGCATGAGCTGCAGTGGTCAGCGACCCATAGCTGACTGCTAGCGTCAGGGTCAGCGAACCAGAGCTGCCAAGACCCTTCTACATCTCCACGCGGGGATCCTGGATAACAGGCTGCAGCAGGGCAGACTGGCTAAGGAGAAGGGATCGAAGAGGGAATGCTAACCCGGTACTCAAAGAATGCTTGCTGAAGTCGGATGTGTTGGACCGAAAGGTGCAAATATCGCAGTCAAGCTGTAAACTACGACACATCGCATTCCGTTCTCAGGACTACATTCTGCTACTTAAGCCCTTTCAGGGTTTTGTAGTGGGAGATTGAGAATGAACGATGCCAAGCCAAGCCAAGCCAATATAATAATGATATTCCCTCAGCTACGTTAGGCGGGGCATGTTGTTCCAGTACCAGATAAGCGCATCCTCAAGCAGCTGTTATACGGTGAACATGCCTTGGAGACATCATACTGGTGGTTCCATTGCTGTTATGTGAACTCCTGCGACATGGCTGATTTCAGGCTGCATGGTCTAATGTCGTTCCTCTGGATCAGTTAGCTTCGTAGAAAAACAGGACCTGATGGACGAGCAAAAGCTAGTTCTCCACAGAAAGATGACTAAGCTGTGATTCAAAGAAGTCTTCCAACATCACCATTGGGTGTTGACACATTAGGAGAAGTTAGTCGACACCGCCGCAAAGAGAAAGAAAAACAAATAGAGAGTCGGGTCATACTCAATAATGACTGAAAGGAGCTACTACTACTAATACTACTACTACTACTACTACTATTACTACTACTACTACTACTACTACTATTATTACTACTACAACCGCTTTCGTTCCTGTTACCACTATTACTACTGCTACAACTATCTCTGCTACTGCTACAACTACTACAATTACTTTTACTACCAGTTCCACTAATACTGCAACTGCATCCGTTAACGCTATTACTAATACTACAACTACTACTACTTCTGCTGGTACAACTACTAAAACTATCACTGCTACTGCTACTACTGCTGCTACTACTACTTCTACTACTACTACTACTACCACTACTACCACTACTACTACTACTACCTCTACTTCTACACTACTACTATTGCTATGACTACTACTATTACTACTACTACCCGTACAACCATTACCACCACTACTAGCACCACTACTACTACCACCACTACCCCTACTACTACTACTAGTTCTACCAACACTACCACTACTACTACTACCACTGACACTACTACCACAATTGCTACTACTGCTAATACTAATACTTCTATCACTACATGAAAGATCCCACCTCTTATTTGAACGTGTTTCCCAACACAATCTGAATACCGTTGCTTTCATTGATTCTCACAACCTTTGCATTTCACTTCCTATGTTTTCTCAGTCTAAATTTGTGTGAATTCTCAGTAACTTTATTTATTGTATTGTGTATCTGAAGAACCACTTTGTACCTGGCAGGTCTATTTTAGGAAACACTATATGTTATTGTTGTTCTTGTTGTTGTTGTTGTTGTTTGTGTACGAATTTACTCTTACTGAGTTATGCTGCCTTGATACATTATCTCTATAGCATATTACAGTTGCTTTCTTGCATCCAGAGGCATACTGAATAGGTGGGGCTAAACCATCATTTCTGTAGTGCAGTGGTAGGCTAATTAGTTGCATCATGACTACGGGGATGACAGAACCGATCTCTACTTTGTTGGTCAGGCTGCTGTAACGCAGCATGTTACCAGGCGTACGAAGTGGACGTGATGATTTGGTCAGTAAGTTTTACATGAGCCTGATATTATATGAGGATTTGGTCAGTATGTTTCACCTGAACCTGACGTGATGTGAGGACTTGGTCAGTATGTTTCACCTGAACCTGACGTGATGTGAGGACTTGGTCATCACGTTTTACCTGAACCTGACGTTATAAGAGGTCGTGGTCAGCACGTTTTACCTGAACCTGACGTGATGTGATGCATGTTTCACCTGACTGAATTTTAAAAACTAAATACACGAAAGAGTCCAAACATTTCAGAAATAAATGGACAAATATACACCTTTTATGAAAATATTGTTGAAAAGGAAAAGTCAGTGTACGAGAAATGTATTCATTTTAATTTCAATTTACTAGGGAGTTGTAGTTAATAGAAAGTGACCTTGTCGAGTTGAGTCTCGCATAAAGAAATGCAGATAAAACTAAGAAGTAATACAAGAAAGAGATGCTCTTTCTATAATGTACACTAAAGAGAAACAGAACAAGAATTTGACAGTGCTCTTGTTGAACACCAAATTAGAGGGTATGGTGGAAGGCAGTCGTCCAAAAGGCAGACAACGTTATAAGTGGGTGGATAACATTAGGAGATAGGCCCAGAAAACGACTTTCAGA
This sequence comes from Ariolimax columbianus, assembly GCA_036924085.1. Taxonomy (NCBI): domain Eukaryota; kingdom Metazoa; phylum Mollusca; class Gastropoda; order Stylommatophora; family Arionidae; genus Ariolimax; species Ariolimax columbianus. The sequence goes on from JAVGWX010000002.1 coordinate 71,728,290, forward strand.
TTTCACTATTACAGCAAGAGATAAAGTACATCGGAGATACATTGCAGCCTGCCTTCGATGCAGGGATGGCACTTGAACTAAACAGAACATGTTGAAGTCAACACTGGGAGAGAGAAATTTGAGTGCTCTTACAAGAGGAAGACACTCTCTAAGACAGAAGCTGAACAAATGTGTGCAGATATTTCTAGAAAACACACAGACGATCTCATAATGCCAGTTTCGAAATCACTTCGTGGCTAGTTTGACTGTGCATGCCGGGGATTTTTCTTGATAGACTTTGAATAGTCTTCTAAACCAAAATAAAGGGTTTACGTTAAGTTATGACTACTTCTCCACGTACAGAAATGATTGCAAAGCTGCTGTTCTGCTTTACTACCGTAGAGGAACACATTACAAACAGATTCACACAAGCAACCATAAACTGGCCAATGCGTTCACAGTCCAAACAGATACACACACTGGCCAATACGTTCACAGTACACATTGATAACACAGAATGGCTATTAGGTTCACAGTCCAAACATATACACACACTGGCCAATGCGTTCACAGTACAAATAGATAACACAGAATGGCTATTAGGTTCACAGTCCAAACATATACACACACTGGCCGATACGTTCTCATATTCCCCAAATGACTACGGTCGAGGATGAAAGGAGCCATGCATTCGCTAATAGAATCCAGAAAGGCAAACCTTTTATCAAACAACACAAAAGTACAATTAAAAAAGGGATTGAAACACAGGGAAAGTATTACAACGTTCAGTTCCAGAACGGAGATCAAGGCAGTGATTTCGGTTCTGAGCTGTCTATCTTGAACCTCTTTAATGAAGGATGTAATCGTCTCTGATTCTTAATTATTGCATTGGAAGGTGCAGAAGTAGAAGTGCTGGCGGTGGCATGAGTGGATAGTGAACATAAAGGCGTCTGACCTCCAGAAACGTATGTGAATCTACTGTCCTGACTATGCTGAGGTTCGCAGAAATGAAAGAGCTGCCATCCTGGTCTCAGAGACACCCGCAGTGGGGATATTGACAATGAATAAAGGTGGCATTGTGAAGTTGATCAACGATCAGCTCTTGTATGAAGACACTAGAAAATCATTTCCTATCAGCAGGGGCGATTTGTACCAATGTTAGAGCTGAAGCGAGAGCTGTTTATGCAGCAACTCAGATTCTTATCAGTCAAAAACATAACCACAAGGAAAACGGTCATTCTAAAAGACTTCTGGAGTGTGCTCCAAGCCATCTCAAGCCGCAAACAAAATAAACTCTCATATCAAATAAAATACAACATAGGAATGCTGTCTAATAAAAAAAAAGTTAGTCTTACAGTAAATCCGACCCACTGTGGGATACCTGGAAACGAGAAAGCAGCTCGCAAAAGCCGGAAGTGGAGGCGTACAAAGCTATAAAGATAGAAATACACCCAACAAACGATCTATGAGGACAGATTGGAAAGACCGACACAAAGAATACAATTCAGAAAATGTCAGCATAGACAAACTTGGCAGATATGGGCAGACAAAGATTGTCAGACTCAGAACGGGACACTGAAGACTCAAGGCCCACCTCAACAGAATGGGTCTCAGCGACACTGTCACGTGCGATTATGGGGCATCAAAGCAAACACCAGAATATATCCTGCAAGAATATCCTACTTAAACAGACCAAAGAGAGACAGGTAGGCCTGGGGAAGCGACCATGCCGAAAAGGTGTTTAGGACCGGCGAAGACCTGAAACGCACAGTCTCCTTCGTGAACCTCACCGGACTAGAAGCACAGCATGAGTTGATCGATGAAGAAGAAAAAGAATGAAGACACTGCAGACGGTGAACAAGAAATTCACTGATTGCAGGATTTTGAAATCATACCCATGTCCCAACAAAGATGGACGCCTGAGAGAAAGGAGGCAGGGATATGCACAACCAGTGATCTACAGGAACCATCGACAAATATACTCTTCGCCATTTCTTGATAGAACTGAGCACCTATGGGTCTGCCCGATGTTCTGTGACAAATTTTTATTTTAACACAACAGCACAGAACAAAGAAAATGAACATTATCCTGGAAAAGAAGATGTTATTGTGTCTAACAAAACATATGTTTTTGAAAATCGAAGTTAACATTTGTTTTCTTGGTATTGCTAGTACTTAATTTTGTCTAGGGCACAAAATAGGCTGGCACCAGTCCTGCTTATGGGTTTTCCCGGAATACACTAATGACGGTTCTGTCATGTTTAACAATAGGGCGTAATTCTGAATGAACGTTTACGATTGCCATCAGGTCATGTGCCAACATCGTTAAGTTGAGGCCTGGAAGACTGAACGCTTGTGTCATCTACGCAGTGGCGTCACAAGGGTTGTGTCACTCGGAAGGGTTGTTGTTGTTAAATGCTTTCATGGATCAACTATCTGAGTAAAAACATGAGCTGTAGCTACCAGCGACCAAAAGATGGATGCTAGCGTCAGGGCTAGCGACCCAGAGCTGCCAAGAACCTTCCTACACCTTCACTTGGTGATCCTAGATAACATGCTGCAACAGGGCAGACTGGACAAGGAGAAGTGATACTATAGAGGGAAGGCTAACCCAGAACCTAAAAATGGCATGCTGAAGTTGGATGTGTCGGACCGATAGGTGCAAATATTGCAGTCAAGATGTAAACTATTACACAACGCAATCCGTTCTCAGGACTAATGTAAAGTAAAGTGCAAATTCGGCAGTATTAACCGCTGACTGAAAATGACGTTTTTGAAGACTCCGTTGTACTAATCTGCAGTCTGTAAACGGTGGGGTGGCTAGTGCCCTTCCTTGCTGTTTTTACTTTTATTAACTCAGGCGTCAGGTACCCATTTACAGCTGGGTTGACTGGAGAAGTGGTCCCCGATTAAAATCACGACGCTGATTTTGTTTAGTCTTCGGACGCGATTCGAACCGAGACACGCTGTTACCACAGAAAATAGCGAACTGCTCGCTATGAATTGAGCTAACACTCCCCTCTCTCCGGACTACATCATGCTAATTGCAAAGCCATTTTCATGGTTTAGTAGCGAAAGTTGTTTGATACATTTGCGATTGGCGGTTACGGGATTACAGAGTTACGATATGCAGACGACACAGTGATACTATCAAGAAGTACAGAAGGGCTAGAGCAGCTAATTTCAACTGTGAATGGACACAGTAAAGATCTAAACTTGTTCATAAACATTAGCAAAACAAAGATAATGACCACCGACAAAACACAATGTCAACATAAATTTACAGTGTGTGGTGAGGAAATAGATCAGGTCACACATTTTGAATATCTGGGCTCCAGAATTTACAAAAATGGAAATTGCTAGAAAGAAATGATAACGTTAGAATTAGCCATGGAATTTTAGAGACTGAATAGAATGAAGAAAGTATGGCAGGGCACCAACAAAACGACAAAAGTAAAAGTCTTGAGAGGCTGCGATTTTCCTGTGGCGGTTTATGGCTACCAATCATGGACGATTACCAAAACTTCTAGACAAAGAATCGAATCCTTCGAGTCAAAATGTTACAGAAAATTCCTCAGAATACACTGGACGGAGAAAAAGACAAATATAGACATTCGGCAAGAGTTGAGTATAGAGGAGAACTGGTTTATCAATCCCATTATGGCCAGAAAATGTAAATACTTTGGTCCCATCAAGAGACACAACGGTCTTGAGAGAACAGTGATGGACGGTATGGTGCCAGACAAAAAAGGCAGGGGAAGACCAGGATGACGATGGTACCAAGACACCCAATGCCTGGGTATGACTGTGGCGGAAGTTTTGCCAAAGGGAAAGAGTTTCTTTCAGACAGATTGTGGGAGAGACGTTGTATAAACACCATGCTACATGATGATGATGAGTAGCAATAGTTTCAGAACGATCGACAAAGAAGACGATGATGAATGTCTGCAATGAATATTTTTACGTTTGTGTGGGCCCTGAAAAGAGCGTTAGGTGGCTGGTTGCAGTATCTGTCCTCCCATCCCGAGCATACTAATGAGGTTGGACCAGAGTCCCCCAGCCGTTGTGCAATGTTTGTCGTCATCTATGTGTCACTCACTGCTCCGGGGATCACGTCGATCATCATCGTCGTACCTATTACTGTTGGGGCCCATGTGACTCCTCCTGTACCAGACCACACATAATTATTTGTAATGTTTATTGTTGGAACGTTGCTTGTCAATCTAAACTAAATCAGAACTTGCTACTTTCTTCTTAATTCACACCAAACAAAGTTCCACGGGATCCTATCGAAAGTATTTGACTGTTGATAGCTGTAACGAGACATTCCATTTCGAGTTTTAAAAAATAAGTGAAGATGTAGATAGAGATAACAGTGTAGAACATATGCTAACCCTAACCCTAGACGTAAGCCTAACCTAGCCCTAATATAACCTAATCTTAACCCATAACATAACCCTAACCCTAATAAAAGAAATGCAAAGCTAAATCGGCATGAATGCGGAAGCGGAAACAGAAATTCCCGTCTATCCTCGTAGAAAGGTCTATAACCCCTACAGTTAAAAAGTGCAATATCCTTTGAAGTCACTTCTTCAAATCCGGTGCTAACAATACATACTTCTTTTGTTTGGGGTGAATTAAGACGGAAGTATCCAGAACTTCCATTTCCTGATCTTCAAAAATGAGAATTTGAGAATCATTTTTACTTAAATCAATGTTTTCTTTGCCAACTCACTTTCAATTGATAATGTGGCAAGGTCGATGAACCTTGAGTGTCACGTGATGGATCTCTAATTTATTATTATTTGTGTAGTAAGTTTGATCTTTGACACGCTTCTCTCACATGAAACCACACACATAGATGGTCCGAAAAGATTGTAGACTAGTGATGGCGTTACTCAGCCCATATCGCATCTACCCACACACCACCTCACCCTTCCACTCCTCCACCCCCACCCATACCCCTCCCACTTTCTTGGGGAGGAATACTAACATCTGGTCAGGCAAAACATGCTGATCAGACATGTTAGTCAGGGTCAGGCAAAATATACTGGCCAAGTCCTCGCTTAGACATCCCCGTAGTATTCCATGGACACGTGCTGCTTTCATGGCAGCCTGGCTAAGGAAGTGAGGGGTTGAAGTGATCTCCGTAGTAGTCAATGAAGCTAAGAATAACACAACCGCCTGGATGACGCCGGTCCACCTTAATCAGCATCCTCGGGATGTAAGGAAAACGACAACAAGCCGCCACTGAACTTCCTTTTCAGGGCGCTCAAAAAAAGTAAATCTTAATATCATAGGCATTCAACAACCAACCCCCCCCCCCCCCCCGCACGCCTCCCCTTTTCTTCCTCCGCCCCCATTGACGCCACAGCATATACCAAATGGAATGGTATACTTCATTTAAGGCATTCCCTCAAGGGTTAAAGGCCAAACAGGGTCATGGGCTTAACCGGGGCAAAGGTTAAACAGATTTCCGGTGGTTAGGTTAGAAGTCAGATAAAAGCACAGACAGGCCTTAGAGGAAATGTACTTGGTAAGTCAGTGCTTCCCAAACTGCTGAGGGACAGACCGGCAATTTTGCAGAAGAGAGCGGTTCCCAAATTATTGATCATTGTTCCTTTTCGATTTTAAAAAAAGGACCATACAAATTTCTTTAAATGTTTAACCAATTCTGTGTTTCTTTTACCATTTAGTAAAAGCAATTATAAGCGTTTTTGGTACTTGGTCCTTAATTCACCCCGAACAGAGTTTCCTGGGTTCTATTTACCAGCTGATGACGGTAGTAGGGCATTCCATTTCGGGTTACGGAGAGAACAGGTCGGTACAATTTAATTTTAAGAAATTGATGATTGTCAGTTCTCGAGATCAGCAGTAAACAAATAGAATGATATGTCTGTAGACAATGCGCGAGACTTGTAGCCTTGTATCTTCTTACTGCATAGGGGTGTCCTGCCGACATTACGCCTGTTTACATCTCCATCTTGGTTATTGCTTCGTCTGACCGCACATATGATGCCATGCTTCTGTAGAAACAGGGAGGACTCTCCTTGTAATGGGCGAACGTTGACATATTCAATAAATTCATTGCTGATTTCAAATAAGATGGCAGGAACAAGCGGAAGCAGAAGCAAAAATTCGCCAAAGCAGATTTCCCCCTACAGTTAACTATTCTGTGACATAACTACCCCCCCCCCCCCCTTTTTTCCAAATCCGGTGCAAAAATATATTGTCGGCTGCGAATAATATTGGTTTAATTTATTAAACGAGGGTGGTGGGGTGGAGGAGGGGATTAAGAGACAAGTACCACGTTTCTTTTGCCGTTACAACTGTTGAAATAATTTTTATAAAGTTATTTTAACATTTAACATGCACGCAGTAAGCGGGAATATAAGAAAAGTCTTGGAATTGTACGAAAAATGTAGATTGTTGCATTGAAAATAAGGGTTATTAATTCTTAGAAACTTCGCACATTTACTAAAACGATATCTCTAATTACAAAACACGCCTGACATCCACTATTATGTGCTAGACAATTTGTCTGTTATCCACTCATTGTCGGACACCAACTCTTCTGTGTTATACACTTTGCCTCCTCTATACTCTTGCCCGCTATTGTCTGTTATACACCTTGCCTCCTCTATACTCTTGCCCGCTATTGTCTGTAAAACACTTTGCCTACTCTATACTCTTGCCCGCTATTGTCTGTTATACACTTTGCCGCGCTATACTCTTCCCCGCTATATAGTTTGTCTATTATACACTTTGCCCCCGCAATACTCTTCCCCGCTATATAGTTTGTCTATTATACACTTTGCCGCCGCTATACTCTTACCCGCTATATAGTTTGTCTATTATACACTTTGCCCCCGCAATACTCTTCCCCGCTATATAGTTTGTCTATTAAACAATATGTCCAACATACACTTTGTGTATTACACAATTTGTCTGTTTTCCACTCACTGTCGGCCATCGAATCTTCTGTTCTATACACTTTTTCTGATAAGCACTCGTGTCTGCTATACACTTTACCGCGACTATCAATCATCCATACGCTAACGCAGATAGAATGCATTCTTTAAGTTGTTCGCCAGAACGACCGCTAAGCGTCTCCTTAAGCAGCTGTTGAAGGGTGAGCTGAGGACAAGCATGTGTTTGTCTGGGGGGGGGGGGGGGGAGTTAGGGTACTCATGGATGTCGCCTAATGGGAGCTGCTTTCACCGAAACGCTCATTCTAACGCACGACCGCCATACATGGTGCTCACACTGCATCACTACTGATGCGTACAAAACACGAGCCTCACAAAATGGCAAATGCAATGTTACTCAATTACTAACGCTGCCTATGTGTGCTCCACATGCGGTATAGTTGGTCCCACTCAGTTCGAATTGTACAGTCATATGCGATCATATCGGAATACACATGTCTGACACTGTCGCCTTATTGGCTTGCGATAGGCAACCTTCACTATTACACTTTCTCTGCTAAACATTTGCCTGCTAAACATTCGTCTGCTAAACATGTATCCGCTAAACATGTGTCTGCTAAACATGTGTCTGCTAAACATTCGTCTGCTAAACATGTCTCTGCTGAATATATGTCTGCTAAACATGTGTCCGCTAAACATTTGTCTGCTAAACATGTCTCTGATGAATATATGTCTGCTAAACATGTGTTTGCTAAACATGTCTCTGATGAATATATGTCTGCTAAACAAGTAATTGCTAAACATGTCTTTGATGAATATATGTCTGCTAAACATGTGTCCGCTAAACATTTGTCTGCTAAACATGTCTCTGATGAATATATGTCTATCTGGGGTAGTTGTCTCGCCGCAGCGACTCAATTTCAACCAGTGTTCGTAAAGCGATCTCAGTCCCGCCAGGCGGAGCGATAGCGCGGGCTTGCGGAAAACGCTCGCCTGCCTTTCCCCGTAGAGCGAATTGGGTGCGGTTTGTTGTAGTGGCTCCTCCACCGAATTGCGCTCGTCTGGTCCGTATCAGGAAACGTGGTCCGTCCGTGGTGATTTATCTAAGGCTTATAGCAGAGCTCGACAGTACGTCTCGCTGGTGGTCCGACTCTCGCAAAGAGCTTGTGACCGGCAAATGGAAAGCAGGAATCGTGCCTCGAGGCCCTGCGTTCTCCTACGGAGAAGGGCAGGCCGGCAGGCCAAATTGTCTCTAGTCCCAGTGAAATTCATCGCCGAGGTCGTTGGGATCCGTTCTGCACAGAGCGCTGCCATCCCTCCTCGAGCGAGCCCGGTCGGTCGATCGTCTGGTGCGTGTGGGAGGCCCCTGTCAGGCGGTCCTAGGTCGACGGAGTGAGGGACGGGTGGAACAACCGTCCGTCCGTCCCGTCAGTCGGTCCCTGCGGCCGTCCCAGTGAGGCTTTTTACACATCCTTCCTCCGCCGACCGGTGTGTGCTGTACGTACGTCTCCGACAGATATCTGGTTGATCCTGCCAGTAGTCATATGCTTGTCTCAAAGATTAAGCCATGCATGTCTAAGTTCACACTGTCTCACGGAGAAAACCGCGAATGGCTCATTAAATCAGTCGAGGTTCCTTAGATGACACGATCCTACTTGGATAACTGTGGCAATTCTAGAGCTAATACATGCTTACCAAGCTCCGACCCTCGCGGAAAGAGCGCTTTAATTAGTTCAAAACCAATCGTCGTTTCCCCTCGCGGGGTTGCGGCGTCCCCACTGGTGACTCTGGATAACTTTGTGCTGATCGCATGGCCTCATGTGCCGGCGAAGCATCTTTCAAATGTCTGCCCTATCAAATGTCGATGGTACGTGACATGCCTACCATGTTTGTAACGGGGAATCAGGGTTCGATTCCGGAGAGGGAGCATGAGAAACGGCTACCACATCCAAGGAAGGCAGCAGGCGCGCAACTTACCCACTCCCGGCACGGGGAGGTAGTGACGAAAAATAACAATACGGGACTCTTTCGAGGCCCCGTAATTGGAATGAGTACACTTTAAACCCTTTAACGAGGATCTATTGGAGGGCAAGTCTGGTGCCAGCAGCCGCGGTAATTCCAGCTCCAATAGCGTATATTAAAGTTGTTGCAGTTAAAAAGCTCGTAGTTGGATCTCAGGCGCAGGCGGGCGGTCCGGCTCGCGCCGGTTCACTGCCCGTTGTCTCCTGCCCTACCGTCTGCCGGCTCTCTCCCACGGGTGCTCTTCGCTGAGCGTCCTGGGTGGCCGGCGCGTTTACTTTGAAAAATTAGAGTGTTCAAAGCAGGCCTCGGCTGCCTGAATAATGGTGCATGGAATAATGGAATAGGACCTCGGTTCTATTTTGTTGGTTTTCGGAACTGGAGGTAATGATTAACAGGGACAAACGGGGGCATTCGTATTGCGGCGTTAGAGGTGAAATTCTTGGATCGCCGCAAGACGAGCTACGGCGAAAGCATTTGTAAAGAATGTTTTCATTAATCAAGAATGAAAGTCAGAGGCGCGAAGACGATCAGATACCGTCGTAGTTCTGACCATAAACGATGCCGACTAGCGATCCGCAGGAGTTGCTTCGATGACTCTGCGGGCAGCTTCCGGGAAACCAAAGTGTTTGGGTTCCGGGGGAAGTATGGTTGCAAAGCTGAAACTTAAAGGAATTGACGGAAGGGCACCACCAGGAGTGGAGGCTGCGGCTTAATTTGACTCAACACGGCCAATACTTAAATGACTGACATGCCGAGACCACTTTTCTGGGGTCTAATATGGAACTGGTGTTGGATTTAGACCCTCAGAAATCTGGGGTTATGCCCTCTGTGGCTCGGTTGGTCTGCATCCAGTGTTTGATAAAGGAATTGACGGAAGAGCACTATCAGGAGTGGAGCGTGAGGCTAAAATTGACTAAACACGCCAATAGTGTAGAATGACTGTCAAAAGAGAGCACCTTCGGGGGGTCTAATAGTGAACATGTGCTGGTATTAGACCCACGGAAGACAGGTCAGTCTCCAAACCCCCAAATGAAAGAGCGCCTGCTACGGTAATCTGGTCTTCACCCTGCAGAAATCGCAGGCTCCAGAAACTGGGCCATTGACAAACTAAAAGCCCTCTATTGATACGGTCTGGCTAATATTGAACGGGTGCTGGAAATAGACCCTTTGAAGACAGGTCAGCTTTACCCTACAAATGACAATGCTCTGTTACGGTAATCCTGCTAAGCCCGAGAGGAGCCGCAGACATTTTGGTTCACGTACTAGGCGGATAAGCCAACGGTTCGAGGTGAGGGATTACGGCCGAACGCCTCTAAGCCAAAAATCCCGCCCAAAAGCAGCCCAGCACGAATGCAAAGGGAGGCTTCGACATGTTGGGGACCTCGGGGTCACGCTCCAGCCCCGCCCGGTCAAGCCGCAGAATGAGGTCTCTGCCGTCCGCTGATAAAAGCGGGCGGGAAGCTGCTCGATATTCACCCCATACGGCGATGAGGAATGAAATCATTTGTAGAAGACTTAGTTCTCGGTCGGGTGCCCTAAGCAGTAGATCAGCTACCTCACTGCGAACTGCTGAGACTCAACCCTTGACCATGTCCGCTCCCTAGGCGGACAACATCTCCGTGCAAGACTAGGCTTGTCACCTGGTCAAATGCACTATTTCGAGAGGAATCACAGGTCGCTGACATTTGGTCCACGTGCTTGGCTGATAAGCTACCATCTGAGGGATTACGGCCGAACGCCTCTAAGCCAGAATCCCGCCCAAAATCTCAGCACCGCTGAGATGGGAGGCTACGACATGGCTGGGGCTTGTGTCCCGGCCCGATCGAGCCGCAGGAATGCACCTGGTAAAATGCACTCCTTCCTCGCTCTCTGCATCTGTCTGCTATCAGTCATTCCAATGGACGCAGAAGAGATGCAGTCCAGCGGACACTGCACCTCCTGTCCTATGGTGGCAAGCTCCCGGGTGGCGGGGAATGCTAGGCGTACCATCACTGCAGATGAGCCGAGAAAATAGAGCGAGCAAAAAGATACCTCACTCATATGCATATGCTACGTTTCTGGCAGGACGTGACGATCCTGGGAAAAAGTCACACTGGACTGCCTCTCTTCCGGGATAGTACAAACTAGTACATAGTCCATCATATCATTGCCAAACGCTATAGACACGAGTAGGGAAGACTCGATAGTCCTGCAAGACAACTTCCCAAGAGAGACAACTCTGACCAAAAACAACTGCTGCCTTGCAGTTAGGCTGAGGACAGCCTGTTGAAATCGGATGCACTGAGCCACTGGCTAACAAATTAAATCAATGCAACGTAAATATCGCTGTAAACAGCGTACGATGAAGAAGAAGAAGAAGAAGAATATATGTCTGCTAAACATGTGTTTGCTAAACATGTCTCTGATGAATATATGTCTGCTAAACAAGTAATTGCTAAACATGTCTTTGATGAATATATGTCTGCTAAAAATGTGTCTGCTAAACATGTGTCTGCTAAACATGTGTTTGCTAAACATGTCTTTGATGAATATATGTCTGCTAAACAAGTGTTTGCTAAACATGTCTCTGATGAATATATGACTGCTAAACATATGTCTGCTAAACATGTCACTGATGAATATATGTCTGCTAAACATATGTCTGCTAAACATGTCTTTGATGAATATATGTCTGCTAAACAAGTGTTTGCTAAATATGTCTCTGATGAATATATGTCTGCTAAACATGTGTTTGCTAAACATGTCTCTGATGAATATATGTCTGCTAAACATGTGTGTGCTAAGCATGTGTCTGCTAAATATGTGTCTACTAAACGTGTGTCTGCTAAACATGTCTCTGATGAATATCCGTCTGCTAAACATGTGTCTACTAAACATTCGTCTGCTAATCATCTGTCTGCCATCCACTCTTGTCTATCTTCCCCTCTTGTCTATCATCCTCTCTTGTTTGCCATCCACTCTTGCCTGCCATCCACTCGTGCATGCCATCCACTCGTGCCTGCCATCCACTCTTGTCTATCATCCCCTCTTGTCTATCATTCCTTCTTGTCTACCATCCATGATTCTTGTCTGCCATCCACTCGTGCCTGTTATTTGTTCTTGTCTATCATCCATGCTTGTTTACCATCCACTCTTGTCTGTCATCCACTCTTGTCTGTCATCCACTCTTGCCTGCCATTTATTCTTGTCTACCATCCATGCTTGTTTACCATCCACTCTTGTCTGCCGTCCACTCTTGTCTGTCTTCCACTCTTGCCTGCCATCCACAAAAAAATCCTTATTAATTAAAGAAAATGTGATCTTCAAGATGAACTTTTTCTTCGACATGAACTTTATCTCTGACATGAACTTTATCTTCGGCATGAACCTTATCTTCGACATGCACTTTATCTTCAACATGAACTTTATCTTCGACATGAACTTTATCTTCGACATGAACTTTAGCTTCGCCGTGAACTTTATCTTTGCCCCAAATTTTTCTCATAAACACTGAGGCCACCGTAAAAAGTTTTGGGAAACAAGGCTTTAACTGTCTCCAAAATATGATATTGTAAATTGTTTACTCGTTACAAATGTGTGCATACCTTTGTGTCTACAAATTGACGTACACAGACTAAACATTTCATACACAAATTATTATCTTTGCACACTTCTACAAGCAAGCTTAACATTTTCGAGACAAATTATTGTCGTTTCAAACTTGTACAACGTAAATTGTTTCTACACACACTTTAGTATAGTTTAGCATAGCATAGCATAGCATAGTATAGCATAGCATAGTATAGTATAGCATAGCATAGCATAGTATAGCATAGTATAGTATAGTATAGTGTAGTGTAGTATAGTATAGTATAGTATAGTATAGTATAGTATAGTATAGTATAGTATAGTATAGTATGGTAGGGTAGGGTAGGGTAGGGTAGGGTAGGGTAGGGTATGATATGGTATGTTGTAGTATAGTATAGTACATATCATATAGTGTACTCAAGTATAAGACAGTAAGTATATTACAGTTTAGAAGCGCATAGTATAGTATGTAATAGCATAGTATTGTTTAGTAAAATACAGTACGGTATAGTATAGTATAGTAACCCCTTTCAGTCGTGACTGACTAAATGAAGATTTGACTTGGAGTGGTAAACAGACAAAAAACGTGTATTTAGCTGTGATTTTCTTTCTCCTTGCGACGTTGTCTTTTCATTTCTCTGTGTTGGAAGAGTTCTTCCTCGCCAAGCTTGAGATGACCCTTCAGAGTACATCTCTACCTGGATCGGTCTGCAGCTTCGTCTTCCCAGGATGTCAGATTCACGCTTATGCACATTTTTGGACCTTAACTGTTTCTTTGCCATCCGTCAACTGTCCATAGAGGATGTCTTTGGGAATGCGACCATCTTCCATGCGACGAACATGACCACGGCATCGTAGTCTACCTTGGTTTAAGGAGAGTGTACATGCTTGGGAGATCGGGAGTCCACCTCTGAATATGTCCCTCTGTCCCTCCATGTATTTCCAAGAATGGATACTAGGCGTCGTAGATGGAAGGTGTTAATCCTGTGCTTCTGTTTGACATTGATTGTCCAAGACTCGCTACGATATAGGAGTGTGCTGACGACACATACATTGTGCACATGCGTTGGTTTAAAATTGTCTGTGTTGGTTTTGATACTGCCTTATAGACAAGGGATTTTTACCCAGTGTTTACTTTCGAAGTTATATTATCCTATTGGGTATACAATGGCCAAATATTGCAACATTTCATGAACAAATACATTTTATAAACACACTTTTGGCATTATAAACGTGTGTGCATATTCTTGTCAGGTGTCTGAACCATTCTCTGCCGTTCCATGTATTCCATTCCTGCCTTTTGTCCGACTACTTCGCTTCCAACTCTGTCTAGCCTTGTGACTCCGACAGATTTTCTCAAACATCCCATTTCGCATAGCATGATTTCTCCTTTCTGTGCCTTGGTGAGAGTCAATGTTTGATACTGGTAGCAGAGAGTTGGTATACACATACTATTAATCAACCATCTCTATCCCCACTGGGATGTTTTTGTGTCTAAATAATCGTGATAACTGATAGGAAAACGACTTTGCTTTCCGTGTTTCTGATTCCATTTCTCCATCCAACCTTGCATCTTGTGAAAACCATCTGTCTGAGTATTTAAATATTTTGACATGTTCAAGTGCTGTGCATTTTACCTGAATATTTCGTGTTTTCTTTATTTCGATGATATTCTTTGTCTGTGTGTTGATCAATACCATATATATCAAAGGTTATTTTCACAATTTTACCTGAACTGAAGCTTTACCGTATAAATCGTATTGTCCCCAACTTTATCAACTAGATTTACACACACACACACACAAACACACACACACACATATGCTCAGGAAACAGCCTGCACTCGTGTAGTCTAGCTTAGAGATAATGATCGCAGAAGGAAGACATAAGCGGTCCAGAAAAGGTCGTGTTGAAATTGGATGTTTGTGGTCTAAAGTCGCAGATATCAGAGCCTCGCTGTAAACTACATCACAGTGATTCTGCATGCACTGGTTGCCGAGTGTACGACCGACCATGTTGCTCCTTACAGAGACCTAGGTCACATGCATTTTGTTTCCTGTTCTTTGTGTAAGTGTACATCATATTTTAATCAGCCAAGACAGAACTACGAGGCGTGTTAAAGTGAAACCGGACCTAACTGCACCAAGTGAGCATATGTACGATGCGCATGATGACGTCACTTTTGATGTAAACAGCACATACCAACCGTCAAGTTTGCAAAATTGCATTATCTTCCGACTCATAGTTTCCTTCCTCAGCAGGCCGTTGAAGATTAGGTGGGTGTGATACGGAATCCGTCCAGAGTTGATCAGCGAGCGATGATTCGGTTTCGAACAGCTGAAGGATGTCGACCAGTTGATATTTATCGCAGAATGTCAGTCTCCTTCGTGAACCTCACAGGGCTAGAACCATAGCATCAATTGATAGAAGAAGAAGAAAAAGAAAAAGAACAAGAAGGAGAAGAAACAGAAGTCAGTGTCAATATTTCAGGACCATATCACATTCTTCTAAAATCACAAAAGGGTAACATCGAATACAGCTTATTGAAATCGGATCTATCGGGCCACACGGCGCAAATATCGCAGCCACTCTGCAAACAATTGCACATTATCAAGTCCTTATTTTAAAGACGAACGCCGAAGAAGAATAAGCAGAAGACGAAGATGAAGAAGAAGAAGGGGAACAAAAATACAACAAAATACAAGGAACAGAGCAAGTATATATGACTGACCGTCCTCAATACCATTTCTGAAAAACTTTGTGAAGGTACTTATAGCTGACCACTACTTTATTTAAATAATTGAGATATTTTCAAGTTGAAGTCTGAAAGAAACCGTGTGAATAAAGACAAGAAAAAGAAGAAGAGGACGAAGAAAAATAGAAAAGATAATAATAAGAATAAGAAGAAGAAGAAGAAGAAGAAGAAGAAGAAGAAGAAGAAAAAGAAGAAGAAGAAGAAAAAGTCGGAAAAGAAGAAGGAGGAGAAGAAGAAGGAAAAAAGAAGAAGAAAAATAAGAATTATGAAAATAATGATAATAATAATAAGAAAACAAAGAAGAAAGAAAAGAATTTTAAAAAACAATACGTAGAAAAAATAAAAAGAAGAAGGAATAGAAAAATAAGAAAATAAAAAGAAAAATTACACGAAAAAAAAAAGTTTGAGAATGACAGGAAGAAAAAAAGAAGAATGAGAATGTGAATGGAAAGAGAAAGGAGAAGAAGAAGAAGAAGAAGAAGAAGAAGAAGAAGAAGAAGAAGAAGAAGCAGAAGAAAAAGGAGATACAGAGAAATACGAAGACGTGGAAGAAGAAAAAGTAGACAATGGAGAAGAAATTGAAGACGAAAAAGAAAAAGTAGAAAAAAAGTTGAGATTGAGAGGAGAGAAAATGACGAAGAATGAGAATGTAAATGAAAAGAAGAAGAAGAGGAAGAATAATAAGAAGACAGAAGAAGAAAAAGAAGAAGAAGAAGGAGAAGAAGATTAGGAATGAGAAGAAGGAAGAAGAAGAAGAAAAAGAAGAAGAAGAGGAAGAAGAAGAAGAAGAAAAAAGAATGTTTATGAAAAGAATAATAAAAATAAGATCAAAACGAAAAAGAAGAACAAGAAAAAGATGAAAAATACGAAGACGTGGAAGAAGAAAAAGTAGACAAAGAAGAAGAAATATAAGAAAAATGAAAAGAAAAAGAAGACAAAAAGATTGAGAATGACAGGTAGGAAAAAGAAGAAAAAGAATGAGAATGTGAATGAAAAGAAGAAGAAGAAGAAGAAGAATAAGAGGAAGAAGAAGAAGAAATTAAACCTCATTTTCGTAATTACATTAAAACCTATGCCCCATCCATCTAATCATGGTTTCTATTTATATTTCAGCTGTCCCCGTCAAGTCCAACAACCGCTGTCGTGTAGCGAGCATTGTATCGAGGGCCGACTGGCTCACTCACTCGTCGTGTGTCAAAGAAACACACACATTGTTACATCACAGCACACACAAGCGAGCGTTTGCGTTTATTGAACTACAAAACAACGTCTAAGCTTCAACCGATGTAAAAACGACTACTTCGGATTCGTAATATAATTTTTGATAAAATTAACGGAATCATTCCACGTTTCTATGTGCAATACGACAAAGATAGGGATTCATTGTTCCGTTTGTGTTTAAATTACATTACGTGTTCAGGATTATTGACAAGATGTGGGCGTTTCGCTACACGGGGCTTCTTCGTGAGTGTGCAATCACCAGTTCTATTTGCTGTGTGCTGATGTATCCATGGATGGCTGCTGTTGTGGATTCAACTATTACGACGTCCGATAGTTTGGTAAGATGCATTTTTTTAGCGGTCTTATTTCTGGAATATCACATTGATGGAGAGCCTGAAAAGAGCCTTGAATGGGTAATTAGTCTAGGAAAGCAAAATTCAGGTTTAACTTCCGGTTTTGGCACGCCCCAATAGACAGTTGTAAATACGTGTATGTTTTACAGCAATGGAACCACATGAGGAAGATGTAAACAAGTTGTGGTTTCGTACAATGAAGTCTCGAACACTGCATCCCCAATAGCAGAGTCAATATGGGAATACCTTTAATGACGTCCATTGAATATAACTACCTTTCCGATTAAATTGTTTATGCGGCCTAACTTAAAAGACACGCATACGCCTATTGCACGTCTGAGCACTGCTCAAATCAAATGAGCCAATCGCAAGTTCCTGCAGAGCATAGATCTTGTTGTTGTTGTTGTGGAAGTCACACCTTGTTCTTGAGTTAATTTAACTTTTGACGTTTCTTTGGTGGCGGGTTACTGATGCTCTCGTTACATCCCGACTGATACTTGAGTAAATTGATGGGGTCCACCGGCTGTAGTGCTCTTCTGTAAGCTCACCACACTATGAGGATTAGTGTCGATCCCCACTTCGTTGGCCAGGCTGCTTTGGCATATCCTGTTTCTAAGGAACACACTAAGAACGTGATGTTGGGTTTGTATCAGTGTGTTTCACATGACTCTGACAGGAGGTGGTTCCTTGATCAGTTTATTTCACCAGACCCTGACGTGCAGTGAGGTTTTGGTCAGTATTTTTCGGCTGATTCTGACCTGCGGTGGGGGTCTTGCTCAATATTTCGCCTGATTCTGACGTGAAGTGTGGGTCATGGTCAGTATGTTTTGGCTGATTCTGACCTGAGGTGGGGGTCTTGCTCAATATTTCGCCTGATTCTGACGTGAAGTGTGGGTCTTGGTCAGTATGGGTTGGCTGATTCTGACCTGAGGTGGGGGTCTTGCTCAATATTTCGCCTGATTCTGACGTGAAGTGTGGGTCTTGGTCAGTATGTTTTGGCTGATTCTGACCTGAGGTGGGGGTCTTGCTCAATATTTCGCCTGATTCTGACGTGAAGTGTGGGTCTTGGTCAGTATGTTTTGGCTGATTCTGACCTGAGGTGGGGGTCTTGCTTAATATTTCGCCTGATTCTGACGTGAAGTGTGGGTCTTGGTCAGTATGTGTTGGCTGATTCTGACCTGAGGTGGGGGTCTTGCTAAATATTTCGCCTGATTCTGACGTGAAGTGTGGGTCTTGGTCAGTATGTTTTGGCTGATTCTGACCTGAGGTGGGGGTCTTGCTCAATATTTCGCCTGATTCTGACGTGAAGTGTGGGTCTTGGTCAGTATGTTTTGGCTGATTCTGACCTGAGGTGGGGGTCTTGCTCAATATTTCGCCTGATTCTGACGTGAAGTGTGGGTCTTGGTAGGTATGTGTTGGCTGATTCTGACGTGAAGTGTGGGTCTTGGTCAGTATATTTTGGCTGATTCTGACCTGAGGTGGGGGTCTTGCTCAATATTTCGCCTGATTCTGACGATAACTGTGGGTCTTGGTCAGTATGTTTTGCTTGATCCTGCCCTGAGGTGGAGGTCTTGGCTAGTATATTTCACCTCATTCTGACACAAATCTTACCTCCCTTAAAATTAAACGCGATTTTAAGAAAAATGCACCACTATATTAGTTAGAAGATGAAGTAGTAGGATCTTCATTGTACATTGTATTAGCTGTCGGTGAGATGGAGTTATCTGGTTTCTTTCCTTGATTTGTTTGCTTTCCGTCAAAGTAGCGAACTTGATATATATAGTGTGTGTCTATGCTCTCATCAATCTATCATTGGCTATTTTCCTCTTGTCAGCCGATAGTTAATTGTGCTATTAGCACAAAGCCGGGGCAGAAGTATAGAGACCATGTGTTGCCCATGCAATATGGTCCCTCTCTCGGTCTACCTTGTTTGCTCCAAAGGAAAGGTAATACCAATACTTTTGGAACAAGGCAAGCTGCAGAAGCTGCCGGATCAGCAGAGCAACCCTCTATCCGTCGCCTGTCGGGGCTTCACTCCTAGACCAGCCGCCAACAAAGGCTAAGGGCCTGGTCTGCCCTTCCACAACACTCAGCTGAGGTTGGCTTTCCTCGCTCTAGGATAAGGCATTGTATCTTCTTGCGTGTGCTCCTTCGCACATCGTCGGTTGTCAGGTTTGGTAGATGCTGAAAAACTGTCAGAGTTTTCACAAAACAGGTTGCACAGCCACATCTGACAAAACCCGACAAGACACGCCAGTATTTTATCTGCAAGGCTTCAGATGGTTTGAAATCAGAGTTTTCTTTCTCCTAAATGAGCTGTCTTCCTAGGCTTTCGAGCCCCATCTACCCGAAACTACTGGTTTTAAGGCGGCAGTGACTCGCCTTCCGCCCGTTCTCCTGTTAGTCAAAACAGTTCTGCCACTGCACCCTAGTCCCTATGCCTGACGAAGATGATAGCTATTCAGGGTTGTGCATTGCGCTAGAAACATCATATCAAATAAAATTCTACAGTATCCTCTACTACTTGACTGATTTGCCTTAACGATCCATCAATACAACTGAGGTAGGCTGGATTGGAGCATTTGCGATTTCGTAACAATGGTATTACATAATTGGCAACACTTTGCACAGCCTTCTTCAGTCACCTTTTTCAACACGCTCAAAAAGCTCACCATTATAAATGCCCACCGCTCTCTACGGGGCATAGCCCATTCATAACCCTTCCCTAACAAGTTCTATCTTCAGCTGCCCTTTCTGTCTCTCATTAGTTTTGGTTTAGCCACCGAAATTCATTTTCACAGTCTCTTCTCAAGGTGTTTCATGGTCTACTTTTCTTTCTCTTCCCTGTGGATTCCACATCAGGGCACGTTTGGTCAGATTGAATCCTGTTTTTCGTAGCGTGTGTCCTATCTAAGTCTATTTTCTGTATTCGATCTATATCTCCGCTGGGTGTTGTTGGTTCCTTTTCCATAGATCTTCATTCCTCACCATGACTTGCAAGCCTATACCCATTATCCTCGTAGACATTTATTAACGAATGACTGGAGTTTGCCCTGTATTGCCTTTCTTTATCTAAGTTTCTGCTCTGTACAGGAGCACTGACTTGACATTGGAATTAAACAATCATAACTTGGTATTAGTCTTTATAATCCCTAGATTTTAATATATTATTCAGTAACAGGATTGATGCCCCTGCTTTTCCAGTTCTGTCCCTTACCACCTGTGTACTATCTTTGTTGTTCTCCCAAGTTTCTTCTACGTACAGCTGTACAGGAGTACTAACTGACTTGATATTGGAATTAAACAATCTTTACTTCGTGCTCAGAGGGCTAGCCTGGTCCTATTATTATATTATGTTCTGTTGTCTTGTTAATAATCGATTTCATGGCACTCTGGGGATAAATATAGGTGTTCAATCTGTCTGCAAGGACTGGTTACTGAGTTAAAGCCGACCCGCTGCCCAAAACCTCCTTAATCTTTTCCCCAGACATGATTGGCAGGTTTGGTGTTGCTATTCTTTGTGCTCACCTTTCGGGCCCCAGCGTAGCCAGACGCTAAATTTAGTTTGAGCTCATTTTGGTCCTTTGCCCAGGAGAACCATATTTAATCAAGGTCTGTATTCAGGACATCTCTCCATCTCATTGGTAGACATCAGAATGGGCGCTAAATGTTGTGGGTCCACTAGAGTGTCATTTTCGTTGTCAGACGTGCGCACCACATACCCGACCTATCTGTATTGTTTTCTAACAACGCAGAATCTACAACGTCATTGAAGGAGTCTGCACAAGGTATATTTCCAACACAGACTTTCACGGGGAACTAAGCTGCAGCTTTACAAGTCCTGTGGCATTTGAATCCTTTTGTATGGCTCCGAAAATTGGACGATCTTGTAAGTCTTCCATACACGCAGTCAGAGGTTCATCCTTGGAATCCACTGGTGTGCCCGGGCAACCAACATTATGATCGTCCGATAAACACATCTTGAGAGTATCGTTTCTATAATAGACCGTCGCCGTCTCTCTATTTGCGGCCATGTTGTCAACCTCCTCCAGCACCCTAGCAGATCTTGCAACCGGCTGTCAAAATCAAGGGTGAGAAAAAAGACCTTGCTCTGCATGGAGCCCTTCCAAGTTTGACCGTCTCTACTTTCTCGCACTATGTATACCTTGCAGCTGAAATCCCATGGCTGGAATAACCATGTTGTTGAATGTATGAGCTTATTCCTTGACATCTGTATGGCTTTGATAGCTCTTCCTTGTTCGTCTTCAGACCTAGACTTCAATGACTCTAATGAAGGCAGCAGTCGATTTGATGCTCCGTGCACTTCTGAATAGCTTCTCGGGGAATGGCACTGGATGTGGCTAAATGCTGTTTCTTTTGTCGGGTCTGATACGACCTAAACTGAAATATCCTGCTGCTATCCTTCGCAAAGCCCCGCTAATATTTCATACCTGGTACATTAAAGCACTGAGAAAACACGAACACAAACAAGAAAGTGTATCAATTATCAAAGCGAGGTGGGACCTCCAGGAAACTGATGCGCCTTGTTGCAAAGAAAGACACGAGCATCAGGCTAACTGTACATCTCTTACTGTTGTCTGGGTCAGCATGCTGAGCTGTGCATGAGTTATAACGGTTAAATGAGACTATAACAATTTTTTTTCTCCAAAATACAACCACCTTCAAGAACAAGAGGGCATAGCTACAAATTAACTAAAGAAATATCCAGATGAGATATTAGGAAATATTTGTTTAGTCAGAGAGTGGTGAATGCTTGGAATGCGTTGCCACAGTAAGTAGTGGAGGCAGGTACAATTAATGCATTTAAGAATAGATTGGATGCACATACATCTTATAGAAAAATAATGTAAGAGAAACTGGTTGTTTACAATTTCTGCAGTATTCTAAACCAGTATAAAAACGTTAAGTTAAGTAAAGATAAGTTAAGTTAAGTTAGATCCCAAAGCTGACTGCTAGCGTCAGAGCAATCAACCGAGAGCTGACAAGACCATTCTGCGCCTCCACGTGATGGTCCTGGATAACAGATCGTAGCAGGGCAGACTGGCTAAGAAGAGAGGATTAAAGAGGGAAATATACCCCGGTACCCAGACTGGCTAAGAAGAGAGGATTGAAGAGGGAAGGCTAAGGGGAAGGGATTGAAGAGGAAAGGATACCCCGGTACCCAGACTGGCTAAGAAGAGAGGATTGAAGAGGGAAAGATACCCCGGTACCCAGACTGGCTAAGAAGAGAAGATTGAAGAGGGAAGCTTGAAGAGGAAACGCTTTGCTGAAGTCGGATGTGTTGGACCAAAAGGTTCAAATATCGCAGCCAAGCTGTAAGCTACGACACAACGCATTCCTATGTCTGGTAAATATCCTGCTTCTTGCAAAGCCCGTTTTCGCGGTATGATAGCTGGAGTTAGAGAACGAACGACGAAGAAGAAGATGAAGAAGAAGAATATATTGTTGTACATAAAATAAATTGTATCTTTACTGGTTCTAGAGCTCACAATACTTTCGTCATACCAGAAGAAACTGTACTTTTCACAAATAATATATACGATACAGTATATATTTGCCAAATCGATAAACTGTATAGTAAAAATCCGGTTGTACATTTTACACGTCGTGTAGAAGTATTGAATAACTGGTTTACCGCTGGTTAAGATTGATCGCGTGAGGCCCATGTGAAACCTCTACGCTTGCTTATTCCGAGTGCAGGCTTGTTGTGTGTTGTCACGTGCGCAGATTACCTGTACAGCCCATGTGCATGTAGCACACAAGGGAAGCATTAGCAGTGTGCCGATATAATGAAAAAGTTCTTCTGATTCTCCTCTTTCTTCGTGAGATTAAAAACAAATTCAACACGTCTATAGAATTCACAGGTTTGTTAGAGATCAATGGTAGCACTTTAGTACATGTATTTCTTCTTCTTCGTGAGATTTCAAAAATTCAACACGTCTAAAGAATTCAAAGGTTTGATAGAGATTAATGGTAGCAATAAAGAGCATGTCTTTTTCATTTTTCTTCTTCTTCTTTTTCACATTTTTCTTCTTCTTCACCTTTTATTTCTTCCTCTACTTTTTCTTCTTCTTATTTTCCTTCTGTTTTACCTGTTCTTTTTCTTCTTTACCTTCCTCTTTCCTCCCTTCTATCTTTCTATTCTCTTTCAGGATATTTCTTTTTTTACTTCTTTCTCACCATATGTTTCTTTCTTTTTCTTTTTCCTCTTCATTTTCTTTCTCTTCTTCTTTTCGTTCTTTTCCACAGCCTTCTACTTTTACCATATTTTAAAATGTCTTCTTCTTCTTAGATCAGTCGATCGGTCGGACATGGACATCCAATTGGCAAATCGCAATAAACGAAACCAAAACCACGTACACAATCTTCTCTCTATCTCACAAGCCCCAAGAAGTAATCCTGAATGTAAATTGCCAGACTCTCCCTCTTGACATAAGTCCAACTTATCTGGGAATAACAATGGACCCAAGGATGACATGGAAAAACCAGATAAAAAAGCCACCAACAAAGCTAAGACCAGAATGGCCATAATCAGAAAGATATCAGACTCAACATGGGGAGCTGACAGGGGCACAGTAAAGAAACTGTACACAGGTTATGCGAGACCAGTGCTAGAATACGGGATATCATCATCGTCCACAACAACAAAGAATAACTTTCAAAACGTAAATACAACCCAAAATCAAGGTATACTTATCATCACTGGAGCTATGGGAACAGCACCAATACATGCAAAGATGAACCTCACACGAATCGAAAGTATGGAGACGCGCAGAGACCAAAAAACACTCCAGTTCAAACGAATGACTGATCATCCAATATATGACAGGATAAATCGCACGGGAAGGTGTATATTAAAGGGAAACCGCTTCATATAAAAAACAAAAGAACTTGCAAGAGCAGACCAAATCATAAGCCAGGCAGTGGTTAGAGATCTAACACAAATATCCAAAATCCCACCATGGAAAAAAGCCAAATCATATGAGATGGTAGAAACCATCGAGGGAATAGGGGAACTCAGATTTAGAAACGAAATTAATCACAGAAGAATATCTTAGGAGAGTATACCCACCAGAAACATGGATAGACGTATACACAGATGTCTCGTCTAACAAAGCAACATCAAATGGAGGTGGAGGGGTCTATTACAGACTAAGAAATGGCGAAGAAACAAATTTAGTATAAACAACGGGAACATACTCCAATAACTTCCGTGCAGAAGCAATGGCACTAAAAGCCGCAGCTGAGCTTGTAATCCAAGATAAAGATATTCAACAAAGAAAACATAGTATTCCTGACTGATGCCGCGTCAGTATTAGCAGCGTTAAAACAACACAAAGATGAAGATCTCGAGCAATGTATGTTCTCCCTGACACAGCTCTCAGCAGAACACCCTTGGTTGGTCATACAGTGGATCCTATCCCACTGCAATATTGAAGGAAATGAAGCTGCAGACAAACTAGCAAAGAGTGGAGGAGCATCCCCACAAACAGACCACATATAATGAGGCCAAGACCATAATTAAAGCCAACTTCAGGGTAAAATGAGCTGATCAACACCCCGACTTCCGAAAAGAAGACAGCTACTATAACTTAACTAGAGGAGAGCAAGTCATCATCTTCAGACTGAGAACTGGGCATAACAGACTCAAGAGTCATCTTTACAACAAAATGAGGATTGGGACAGATGACAAGTGTCCATGTAGTGAGCATATCTTGACCGTGGAACACATCCCGCAAAGCTGCACGCTCACGCAGGAAAAGAGAGAATAATACTGGCTTCGCGAGACAGATATGAGACAAAAAGCTGTATGGAGATGTAACAGCCTTACAAGCAACGGTGTCCTTTGTAAGAGACACCACGA
The DNA here is from genome assembly GCA_036924085.1 of Ariolimax columbianus. Taxonomy (NCBI): domain Eukaryota; kingdom Metazoa; phylum Mollusca; class Gastropoda; order Stylommatophora; family Arionidae; genus Ariolimax; species Ariolimax columbianus. The sequence goes on from JAVGWX010000002.1 coordinate 71,753,001, forward strand.
CCTTGATCTGAATATGAACGAAGAACAAGGAGAACTATCTAGCTATCTATCTGTCTGTCTGTTGGTAGGTCGGACGGTCGGTCTGTCGGTTGGTCCGTCAGTCGGTCCGTCAGTCGGTCGGTCTCTGTCTGTCTGTCTTTCTGTCTGTCCGTCTGTCTGTACAATACACTGACCAAGACCACATTCTCTTCCATCTGGCGTTCCCTGGAAACAAGCTGTTTTCAAAACAACCTAGCTCACGATATGTGAATTGATATGATCTCCGTAGTTGTGAGCGCCACACAAATGTTAACAACATCTATCTGCGTGCGTGCCTGTCTGTCTTCAGTCCATCCACATATCTCTCTATTTCTTCTTTCTATCAGCTCCTCCTTCCCTTCTTCGTCTTCTTCTGCGTTCGTTCTTGATCTCCAGCTACCATTCCCTGAACAGGGCTTTGCAAGTAGCACAATGTAGTCCGTTTAACGGAATGCGTTGTGTCCCTAGTTTACAGATTGACTGTGATCTTGCACCTTTCTAACCGACACATCCGTCTTCGGCGGAGCCTCCTTTCCTAGTAACCCAATCACGACCCTCTGGTACACCTCTCACGTATTCCTACTCTTTCTTAGCTTCCTATCAATTCCGTCAATATTCAAATAGATAGCGGGTATTCCATGGCTTGTCATTGGAGGAGTGGGAATGAATAACCTTAGATATGCAGATGATTCAGGTTTAATGGCAAAAAGTGAGCAAGAATTACACGAGCTTGTGACAACAATATATCAAATCAGTAAAGAGTTTGGATTTGAAATAAACTTATAAAAAAATAATGACTTTGGTACTTCGGAAAAGTAACAAGAAATCAAGTACGCAGTTGAAAATAAAAGACGAGCTACTGGAACATGTACAGTTTCTCCTATAAAGGTCATATAAAAACGGAAGAAGGCAGCTGTGAAAAATAAATCAGAAAGGGAATAGGTATGGCCAAGATGACATTCTGCAACATGCAATACATACTGACATCCAAACAGATAAATATAAATTGAAAATGAGAAATGTCAGATGTTATGTATACTCGTCAATACTTTATGGTACAGAAACATGGACATTAGGTGAATAACAAGTTGGAAAAGGGAATCGATGCCTTCGGAATGTGAGTATCTAGAAGATTGGGAAAGATAAGAAAGCAAACGTGAAGGTATTGAAAACGTTGGTGATGAAAAGATAATTCCTAACCGTAATAAAGGTCAGATAGTTTGGGATATTTTGTTGTTGAAGACCATACTAGAGGATAGGGTAGAAGGCAGTCATCCAAGAGTCAGACGACGTTATAAATGGGTGGATACCATCAGGAGGCAGACTGGGAAAAAAAGTATGTCTGATTGCACCTTTATTGCAAGAGATGGAGTACACGGGAGATCCAAGGCAGCCGAACTTTGATACGGAGAAGGCACTTAAACTTAACTGAACAATTCCTTCTTGTTTTGTCAAAATCTAATGTACTTCCCTTTTTAACGCTGTTTGTGTTTTTGCGTAGCGATTAACTATTAACCGTTTCCGTATGCATTGTTCAGATTCATTAGATCATCTCATCTGTGTTATTTTATGGCCAAGAGGAAGTAAATCCATGCAGACACTGCTGTTGGGGATGAAGTGTTGGAGATTTCATTCAGGGACTTGTTTCTTTATTATATTTCTTTGTTCTATTGTCGGACACGTGTGTACGCCTTGTTGCCCAAGATTGAGTGTGGTGTTTCTTGTAGCCGTGTGGACAGTGAGCTGGTTTGCTAGACTACGATTGCAGCATGTCAGGGTTCTAATTCACAAACGGACAGACAAATAATCCTGGCCTTTTTTCGTTTCTGCTAATACCGTTGCCCCAGTTGAACCAGCTGTAAATGGGTACCTGACGTATGAGGCAGGGAAGGTAAAAACAGCAAGGAAGGGAACTGGCCACTCTACCTTACATAGGCTGCGGCTTAGTCTAAGAAGAGTTATCTTTATCCCCGACGGCAATTGTTGCAATGGGACTTAACTTTACCTTTCAGTGTATTGCGTCATAGCGCCCATTGTATCCGACTTTGTCATGATTTTTTAAAATAAGATTACTTTCCGTAAGGACGATTCATAAATGTAACATTAATCCTAACACAACACATTTGGGTTCCTAGCAGTATCACTAACCGTTTCACCATCTCGAGATAATGTTTTAAAAGATCTTCTGGAGGTGTTTTAGCTCGTGCCATAATGTTTTATAATGATGGCCATTTTTGACCGGAGATCCCTGGGTTCGTCGCTGGAGTTACGGAGTTCGTGCTTCGTGCGATGCTCTCGGTAGATGGCATACCGTTCTATGGAGAGAGACCGAGCTATATGGGAAGACTCTTGGTGAGGAGTTCGAGTCCTCGCCTTTAAGTTAACCTAAACCTTGAACCTAATTCATAATGTTCTTGTTTATTTGTGCCACAAATAATGAGTCAATATAAACATTTACGTGTTACCACCTCCACTGTGATGTGGACAACATCACTGAGTGGTCAGGCCTTCGTCCCTGTGAGATACGACAGGCGGCGACAGACAGAGAGGGATGGCGTGGTATTTTGGGAATGTCTTCATGTGTGCCTCAACGACCTGAAGGGTTGAACTGAACTGAACTGATAAACATTTGAGCTCCCTGCGAGGCATAGGACTTCAACAAGTACACGCCAAGTTCTTCTGGTCTGTGTCAACCATTTTAACCTAGTCTTTCCTAATACCGTCACTTTCTCGCAACCAGTACATGTGTATTTACTTTGTGTTTGTGTCAGTCTCTTGCTTTGAGGGCTTCCAGAACGGAGTCTGTTTTGTAACATTTACCAGCCGGTCTCCTTCTGTCAGGACATAGCGAAATTCCCATGTTTTATACAGCGCATTTTCCATCCCTCTAAGATTTTCTTATCATCATAGGAGTCTCAGTCTCTGTAGATAATGCGTGTGACCCACTGTGAGTTTTGTCCAACTCTGTCTCATGTCTTTCGACACTGTCTGTTATGACTGTAAATGTGGGACCGATTTAATCATCAAATCATCTAACGTCTGGTCAGGCAAAACATACTGGCCAAGACCTCACCTTGGCCTCCTCGTAGCCCTTCCATGAAGCGGGATATTTTCATGGTAGCCTGACCAACAAGGGGATGGATCAACGTGATTCCCGTAGGAGTGAGCATAACATAGATCATGTCAAGCATAGCACAAGCTCCTGGGGTAACCTGTCCATCTTCATCAGCACGCTCTGGATATGATAAAAGTTTCTGCAACCCGTCACTTAACGTCCTTTTTTTGACTCGCAGAAGAGCAACCTTCTCATTGTGGACATTCGCAAATAACAACAGTAGATTATGGACAGTGATGCTATTCTTGTCCTTGTCATACACAAAGACACCAGCAGACCACTCGGTGCTCTATCGTCGGTAGGCGCATTTATTCTCTTAACCTTCATTGTTATTCCAGTATGTGTTCTCACCCCAGTCTTCTTTTACAACTCATTAAGTAAATATTATTTTATTGTGCATTCCATTGCGGCCCTGAAACAGAAAATCAAGTCGTTGGCATAGTCTACGGCTTCAAGTTGTTTTGTCAAATTCCATTGCATTCCATTTCGTTTGTTTCACATTGTACAATAAAATAGTTTTGCTTTTTTTTTTGGTTTTATTTAAGTGTAACTGGCACAAACGGTTTGCCA
>JAVGWX010000002.1:71761703-71821703 GCA_036924085.1 Ariolimax columbianus
CAAGCTAGGCAGTGACGTCTCGTGGATAAAATCCACCTTTTGATAGTGTGTTGGCGGATCTCCTGCCACTCCCGTGGAAGGTTTTGAAACAATTGGTTGAGGTCACCACCTGGAGGATGGCTAGCTCTAGCTGATCATCCCAAGACGTCACAGGGATGATCCTTTTGTTAATGCCTTCCAGCAGCAGTAACTTGTCACGAGGATGGACTGACCAGCTTACTCACCTGATCTTAACCCTATTAAACATCTCAGGTATGTCTTAGGGCGATCAGAAAGAGCTAGCCATTCACCAGGTTGGGACCTGAACCAGTTGTTTCAAAACCTTCTGCAGGAGTGGCAGACGATTCCCTCAGCACACAATTAGAAGGTTGGTTTTATCCATGCGGGATCGCTGCCTAGCTTCTATCGATGCCTACAGTGGTCATACACGTTATTGACCATCAATCAGCGATTTCTCGTGAAACTATCACACTCTAACATCCGATTTACTGAAAAACAACGTGAGCAGAATGTGAGAAAGAAGTGTGTCCAATTAAACATCAGTTTCTTCCAGACAGGTTTGTTCTTCTTCATGAAAATGTCACAGTCTGATGTCCAAATGACGGAAAAGTTTAGATTTATAATTAGATTAAATAAAAGTGACTTCTAATTGTTGGTTTCCTTTGTACAGCGAGATCGTGTTAAATGGCCAATAACTTTTCTCTTCTCCTTAGTCAGTCTGCCCTGTTGCAGCCTATTATCTAGGACTACTACGTGAATGTGGAGAAGAATCGTGACAGCGCTGGGTCGTTGGCCCTGACGATAGCAGTCAACTTTGAGTCGGTGACCGTTACAGCTGTTCTTTGTCTTCGTTTGCTTCATCTTTTTCTTCTTATTCTGCGCCCGACTTGAAAAAGATGTTTGAAAATTTGCGTCTAGTTTAGCGCATATCTGCGATATGAATGTATTTCGGTTCATCCGGTTTCCACACGACTTATTTGGGACCGAGTTTGCCTTCCATCTTCGATCCCTATTCTCGTATCTAGATTGCAATGCTGCATTTTGTTTCCTTCATAATTTCCGTACATACCTAGGCTTGTGCAACGCAGACTTAAGTCTATAAATGATGTCTAGCTTCACGACAAGGAGGTGGATATGCAAAGATAAACTAATGCCAATTACTCGAGACGATTCTATTGTACGTTGAAGGCTTTTAACAGCTCCATGTCCCATCACTCATCTCCTGCTCTTTGTGCTGACGGGACGGAACTATTGACCGACAATGTTCAGATTTTGGAGCCCTGGTAAGATTCTTTTGACGCCATTTTCAACTGCCCGTCCATCATCAGTGCATACCATAGCTAGCATGCCACATACTACTATTAACCAGGCCTTTGATCTTGAGGTTAGTGATGCATAGATCAGTAAGGCAATAAGCTCGATGTTCAAAGGCAAAGGTCCCGGTTCTGATTCTATTCCGGCAGAGATTTACCAATCAGTGGGTTCATGTGCTTTATCAGGAACGGACTACACTCTTTCGTTATGTTTGAACAGCGGAGAAAGTTTCCCAGGATATGAAGGATGCCACAATTGCACACATGTACAAGCGAAAGAGTAATCGTCAATCCTGCTACAATCACATTGGAATCGGCCTGCTGCGTCCCCCTGCTGTAAATCGCAGACAGCATTTTGGCCCGAGTCCTGCTCAACCGTCTAACTGGTTACCTTGATCAGGTTTTTCTCAGTGTGGTTCTCGTGCGGCTCTTGGAACGGTTTACATAATATATGCAGCACGTCAACTGCCAGGAGCAGAATTATGACCTATAAACAGTTTTTGTTGATCTGACCAAAGTCTTTGATATCGTCAATATGGATGGACTCTAGCAAATGACGGCCAAGTTTGGCTGGCCCTGCATTGAGATTGCCGCCCAATTTCATGATGGCATGGCGGCTTGTATACTGTAAGAAGGAGAATTGTATGTAACCAGGAGCCTGAAATCCTACACAAAGGAGAGTGAGCCAACGATTCTAGATCTGCTGTTTGCGGACGATTGGGCCCTCAACAATTCCTCAGAAAAAAAAATGCAGTCCGCCATGATGGAGTTTTCGGCGGCATGCAGTATCTTTGATCTCACAATCAACACTAGGAAAACGAAGATGCCTTTCCAGCCTGTTACTGGGGAGCCGTACATCGAACCTAACAATACTGTACAACAAACGTCTCCAGGCGGTCGCTAGTTTTGCCTAACTAGGCAGTACCCTCCCCAGAGAGCCGAATATTGACTGTGAGGTCAATAACAAGTTGGCTAAGCTGAGCTCTGAGTTTGGGAGGCTCCAAACAACCATCTGGAACCAACATGGCATCATTGTCACCACAAAGGTAAAGTTGTATCGTGCTGGGGTGTTGCCCATTTTGCTACATGCCTATGAGACATGGACAGTGTATAGCATACATACCAGAAAGCTCTATCGTTTTCACTGGAGCTGTCTGCGTAGACTGATCCGGATCAGGTGAAAGGACAAAGTACCTAACTATAAAATTCTAAGCAATACTAACATGTTGAAGACCCATACACATCTGTGAATAGGTCAGTTAAGATGGACGGGACATGTTATTCGCATGTCAGATGAGCGCCTCCCCAAGCCGCTGTTTTACGGTCAGCTCACAGCAGGTAGGCACTCACCAGGAGGGCAGAAGAAATGCTACAGAGACTCATTGAAAGTGTCTCTGAAAACATTCAATATGGATGTCACATCCTGGGAGATGCTTGCAAAGAACTGCACCACATGACGCGCAAGTATCACAGAAGGTGTTCAGATCACAGAGAGTATAGTCATCACGGAATCTCAGCCATGCGAAACACACGACGATTCCACAGCCGGCTCCCCACATGTGTGTCCTGTATGTGGCGGGGTATGCCGTCCCAACATTGGTCTTTACATAGATAAGAGAACACATTTTGTACCAATAGTATAATGCTGTCGCCATCTTTTCTTGCGATGGGCCATTATTGTTATGTTTCACCTGACTTGACATTGGGTGAAGACATGGTCAGTATGTTTCACCTGACTTGACATTGGCTGAGAACATGGTCAGAATGTTTCACCTGACTTGACATGAGGTAGGGATCTTGATCAGTTTGATTCACCTGACTTGATTTTAGCTCAGGTCTTGGTTAGTATGTTTCACCTGTCTTGGCATGCGGTGGGGTCTTAGTCAGTATGTTTCGCATGACATGACGTGAAGTAGAATCTTGGTCGGTATGTTTCACATGACTTGACATGAGTAGAATCTTGGTCAGTATGTTTCACGTGACTTGACGTGAAGTAGAATCTTGATCAGTATGTTTCACATGATTTGAGGTAAAATAGAATCTTGGTCAGTATGTTTCACATGACGATGTAAAGTAGAATCTTGGTCAGTTTGTTCCATCTGGCCGTGTCATGAGGTGATGTTATTTTTGTTGTCTTTTTCTTGTGTTAGCTTATTGATTCTTACACCGTCAGACGAGTTCCACTGAGCTTAATGACTTAAGAGCAGCACTCTGCAAACTGTGCCAACAGTCCGCACCAAAAAGGGTAGTGGTACAGTTGGTCCCATCACACTGCAACATCAAAGGCAACGAGGAGGCAGATAGACTGGCAAAAGAAGGTGCAAGACTACCACAAACAGATACTAGTATGACGTACGAAGAGTCAAAACGGCTTATCAAAGCCAGATACTTGACCAAATGGGAAACCGAACATACTGGTTACACCAAAAACGATGCCTATTACCAGTTGAACCGAAGAGAGCAGGTCGTTGTCTTCAGACTTCGCACTGGCCACAATAGACTGAGGTACCACCTATTCAACAAATTGAAGATAGGTGGTACCGACGAATGCCCGTGCGGTACTGGTAAAATGACCGCTGAACATCTGCTGCAGAACTGCCCGACATACGAGGATCAGAGAGAGCAGATGTGGCCATCACCAGTGGAACTGCAAGACAAGCTCTATGGCAGTGGCGACAGCCTCAGCATGACCGCCGCTTTTTTCGAAAAAATAATGGTTACTGTCTGACTGCGTACGAAGAAGAAGAAGAAGAAGAAGAAGACGAGTTCCCTTGATGAACTCAACCGTTATCTGGAGCTATTGACGTTTGACCTTAGTCAGTTTGTTTCACTTGACCTTGAAGTACGTCTTGGCTCCCGATACCGAAACAATGATTTCCGCTTTGTGTTATCTGATACCTCATTAGTCAGCGTAGCTATCGTTTTGTAAGTCGAGTCGTCTTAATTGTCGAGGTCTCGTAAGTCGAGCTCTCGTAACTCGAACTCTTACACTCAATTTACGCTATTAATATATCAATTGCGATTTCTCTACGCACCGTTTAGATTTGCATCTATTAATAGTTGATGCCAAATCTAGTTAGTCGAGATTAGTGTATGTGTACTTGCATTTCCACTACCTGTCTTGGTTTAAATTGTTAAGGAATTGCTATACACATCTTTGTTTCATAGCAAGCTCTTCCACTAACTGACATTATCTTTCTTTCCAAGAGGTTGATATCACATTCATGAGTAGTTCCTCGGACGCACCGTGTCTTAAGTTAAGGGATCTGTTTCAAATGAATCCTTGTACGATTCGTGTTCAAATTAAAACGGACCTAACTCTACCAAGTAAACATACGTACGATGCGTATGTTGACGTCACTTCTATTGTAAACAGCACATACAAATCGTCGTTTGCAAATTTTGCATTATCCTCCGACTCATAGTTTCCTCAGCAAACGTGTTAAAAACGTGGTGGGTGTGATACGGAATACGTCCAGAGTTAATCATTGAGCGGTGATTCGGCTTCTAATAGCTAAAGGATGTCGACCAGTTGACATTCATCGCAGAATGCAGGCAGTGTATGGTGACAAAGTGTGTCGAAGACAACAGTGAAAAACTGGACAGTGATGTTTAAAGAATGACGTGAGTCACCCAAAACTCAACTACAATGAAAACGGTCATTCTAACAGACTCCAGGAAAGTACTCCAAACCATCTCAAGCCCCAAACAAGATACTCACAAAATTAAATACATCGGATTGGTGTCCCCAAAAACAGTACTAGTCCGACATTAGATTCTGGGCATGTGTGAGAAACTTTGAAAACGAGAAAGTAGAAGAGCTCGCGAAAGCCAGAAGTGGCTGTAAGTAAAATCGCCGTCCAGAGCGCTGTGAAGAAGCAAAGACACTCACCAAACAGTCCATGGGGACATAATGGAGAGACCAGCACGAAGAATTCAAGCCAGAAAATGACAGTATAGACAATATTGACAGGGATGGGCAGACAAAGATCACCAGACTGCGACCTAAACACTGAAGACTCAAGACCCACCTCCACAGAGTTGGTCTCAGAGACATCGCCACGTGCGATTGCGGAGCATCCAAGTAAACACCAAAACGTATCCTGCAGAGCTGCCCTAGTTATACAGTCCAAAGAGGACCAGTCTGGCCGGGCTGGGAACATGTTAAAAAAGCTGTGAGAGAACATCGAAGACCTGAAACGCACAGTCTCCTCCGGGAACCTGCGCCTGCTAGAAGCATGGCATCAGTTGATTGAAGAAAAAGAAGAAGTGAAGGGTCGTGTACAAAATAATGTGCCTAATCCAAAAGGGTAGCCAATGAAAATAGTTTGAGAAGCCTTGCACTATATCCTCATCATGAAGCAAATCGTGGCCGAAAACGCAGCAGCGTATGAGCTGGCAACAGCCAGCAACTCATAGCTGAATGCCTGCATCAGGATCAACGAGCCAAAATTGACCAAGACCTTATTCTGCCTCCAAGTAGTGGTCATGAAAATAGGCTGCACTAGTGTTGTCTGGCTAAGAGAATAAGGACGCTTTGACGTTTTGTCGTAGATACCTGCGACGCTGCAATATCTGCACTTTTCGGTCGAACACATCCTTTTTGCGAACGTCATTTTTGAAACTGGACTTGCAGTCCTTCTTCGATTATTATTCTTTTAGCCAAACTACACATGTGCAGCCTGCTCCCAGAACCACCACATTAACGCGGAAAAGAGTTCTGGTCAGCTCTAGTTAACTGACTATGATGCAAGGAGTTATAAATTGTTGGCTGTCGCCAGCTCATGTCGGGTTTTTTTTCTCTCGTTATTACCACTTATTCACGTGCAGAAATAATTGACACAACTGCTGCATTGAGAACTGCCATAGTGGAACACAGACAACAACACGTTTCAATCAGATACTTACACACATCTACGCACGCATCCACACACGTATCCCCACACGCATCCACACACGCATCCACACACGCATCCACACAACCATCCACACACGCATCCACACACGCATCCACACACGCATCCACACAGGCATCCACACACGTATCCACACACGCATCCACACACGCATCCACACACGCATCCACACAACCATCCACACACGCATCCACACAGGCATCCACACACGTATCCACACACGCATCCACACACGCATCCACACACGCATCCACACACCCATCCACACACGCATCCACACACGTATCCACACTGGCCGTTACGTTCTGACATAACCTGAAAATGACTCCGGTCTCAGGTTGATAGAGTTGTGTCTTCGCTGTAATAATGTCAGATCTTTAACGGAAAAATACAAAATTCATTTACTATTGTCGGATGGGGAACTAAGACGCTAGTTCAGTCAGGGACAACATACTGACCAGGACCGCGCATCAGGGTCAGGCACAACATACTGACCAGGACCACGCATCATGGTCAGGCACAACATACTGACCTGGACCACGCATCAGGGTCAGGCCCAACATACTGACCTGGACCACGCATCAGGGTCAGGCACAACATACTGACCAGGACCGCGCATCAGGGTCAGGCACAACATACTGACCTGGACCACGCATCAGGGTCAGGCACAACATACTGACCAGGACCACGCATCAGCGTCAGGCACAACATACTGAACTGGACCACGCATCAGGGTCAGGCACAACATACTGACCTGGACCACGCATCAGGGTCAGGCCCAACATACTGACCTGGACCACGCATCAGGGTCAGGCACAACATACTGACCAGGACCATGCATCAGGGTCAGGCACAACATACTGACGAATACGTCGCATCAGGGTCAGGCACAATACACTGTCCAAGACCACAATCTCTCTTCCATGTTGTGTTACCTGGAAACGGGCTGTTTTCAAGGCAGCCTGGCTGACAAGATGTAGATCGATGTGGTCCCCGTAGTAGTGAGCGCAACACAGATTAAGCTAGGCAGAGCACAACCGCCTCGAGGACCGTGGTCCACCTTCATCAGCATGCCCAAAATGTGTAGAAAGCTATTACAACCCGTCCCTTTACGTCTTTCTCAGGGCGCACAAAAGAGTAAACCCACTCATTATGGGCATTAAACAACAACAACAATAACAACCCCCGTTAGATGAATTAAGCTCTGAGATTCAAGAATTGTCGACTCGAGTCAGTCTAATCTGACTCAGGTCGCCCTTGTGTCACATGGATATCGTCTTGAGAATATACTTGAGAGACTCATAGCGACTTTGCGTGGGACTTAAAGATGCAGCTTGAGAATATGTGCGGACTTGAGAACTTGCCTTCAGTTTTGAAGACTTGAAATTTGACTTAGATCTTTGGGAAAGAAGACCCTTCATACGTGACTTGAGTCCTCGTTAAGAAGACTTCGAACTTGACAAAAGAATGAAATATATATATATATATATATATATATAGCTCTGTGCACAAAGTTTCGAAAGTCAGCTGTGTTTTCTGTTCCAATAATGAGCTATCGATGAAGCCGTTTTGAACTCGACGCTGAGCCCAGGTTGGAAAACACTGTTCCATACAGACGTACATACATGTGTTGTTATAAACTATGAAGCAAGCGCTCAGTTACATAAATTGTCTGTCCTGTTACGCCAGTAGCTATGGCGCCGATGTCCTATTCCAGACTTTCAAATTATTTCAAAGACCCATTACTTAAACCTCAAATCTCGCGTGATTTGATCAGACCTGGTGTAAAAAAAAATGTTAACTGGGTCTAGATTGCATGCAATGTTTTGTTTACAACGTAAATATTTCTTTAATACTATCTCGTCCTTTTAAAATGATCATGCGCTCCTATTGCTGTCACAGATGGGGGCGGAATTGAAAGTGAGCTCTTATCTCTAAATAAATGCTACATAAGCGCATGTCCTTCTACGATATCTTCCGGTGCTGGTGGAGAGGGAGGAAAAAAGGGGGGGGGGGGTGTTGCGTGTCGCAAGAGTTGTGCCAGGGGATACAAAAGCTTCCAAAAGGTCAGACACACTGGGCAGGTCAAGAGGGATACCAGACTGGTAACGCAAACATGACATAGGGTATAATAGATTGGGATCAAGGTCAACTACCTCGATCTACAACAACAGAGCTTTATATATACACATTGACAACCAAACAGAAATAAACGGTCTCAGGAAAGGAAGGGCCTCAGAAAATGAAAGGTGTGGCGCAGAGGACTGTGGTCTTCGGCGGTAGACAGCCAGAAAGGGCAGCTTGCGATTAAACATGCTTCAGGAGGGTTGTCAATGGTCTGTTCCCCGAAATGAACGATGGGCATTGATGATTATGCCGCTCACGAAAATCTGATTGCGTACAGGTGCAATCTTACTTAAAACAACACTCTTACTTAAAGGGGCGATCTTACGTAAAGGGGCGATCTTACGTAAAGGGACAATCTTACTTAAAGGGGCGATATTATTTAAAGGGACAATCTTAAAGGGGCGATCTTACTTAAAGGGACAATCTTACTTAAAGGGACGATCTTACTTAAAGGGGCAATCTTACTTAACGGGTCGATCTTACTTAAAGGGACAATCTTCCTTAAAGGGGCGATCTTACTTAAAGGGACAATCTTACTTAAAGGGGCGATCTTACTTAAAGGGACAATCTTACTTAAAGGGACAATCTTACTTACAGGGGCGATCTTACTTAAAGGGACAATCTTACTTAAAGGGACAATCTTACTTAAAGGGGCGATCCTACTTAAAGGGGCGATGCTACTGACTGGGGTGATTCTACTTTAATAGGCGATCCTAGTTAAATGGGCAATCCTACGTAAATGGCGATCCTACGTAAAGGGGCGCTCCTACTGAGAGATGATGCTACTGAATGGGCGCTCCTACTGAGAGATGATGCTACTGAATGGGCGCTCCTACTGAGAGATAATGCTACTGAATGGGCGCTCCTACTGAGAGATAATGCTACTGAATGGACGCTCCTACTGAGAGATAATGCTACTGAATGGGCGCTCCTAACGAGAGATAATGCTACTGAATGGGCGCTCCTACTGAGAGATGATGCTACTGAATGAAGCGATGCTACTGAATAGGGCAATGCTATTGAATAGGGCGATGCTACTGAATAGGGCGATACTACTGAATAAGGCGATGCTACTGAATGAGGCGATGCTAATGAATATGGCGATGCTACTGAATATGGCGATGCTACTGAATAGGGCGATGCTACTGAATGGGGCGATGCCACTGAATGGGGCGATGCTACTAAATGGGGCGATGCCACTGTATCGGGAAATGCTACTGAATGTGGCGGTCCTACAGAATGGGACAATACTACGTAAAGGGGCGATCCTACTTAAAGGGACGCTTCTACGTAAAGGATCAATCCTACCCGAAGGGAAAATCTACTACAACCCGCCACTTAACGCCATTTTGAGTTCGTACAAAAGGGAAACGTACTCATTGGGAGAATTATACAATAAGGGGGCTATCCTACATAAAGGGACGATCCTACATAAAGGAGCAATGTGCAACTCTCTGGCATCCTGAACCCATAATGCTACTGGTGGATGAAGCCTATTGGACGAAAGATGATGTCATCAATCAGAAGACAATGTGGCTTAAATACATGTTCTGCTTTCTTATTTGACCTTGCTGGACTGACGTGTCTGTGAATTTTCTCTTTCTACAACTACAACAACAGTTACTACTACCACTACTAATACTACTACTCTTTTACTAATACTGTTAGGGATTCCGTGGCGAAGTGGTTTGAGCCGTCGGCCTCGTGATCAGGTGGTGTTGGCTCGATTCCGGACTCCTCCCGCTTTTTTTACGTGTCCTTGATGCGGAGTCCACTGCATCTCGTAGTCGCCCCCTAGTCGGACGGGAAGTTCGGCACGAGACGAGAGAGTGAGGATGAAAAGTAGAAAGGTTAATCCTTACTAAAAATAGCGCTAACAAAATTAATTATGCCATCATCGTCTACGATGCTTTTTTTTTTTACTACAACTCTCTACTACTAATAATACTGCTACTACTTCTATTTCTTCTACTACTACTACTAATACTACTAAAACTACTACAACTCTTCTACTACTTCTACTGCTACTTCTACTGCTACTTCTACAACTACTACTACTATTACTACAGTTACTACTGCTACTACTACTGTTACTACCCCTACCATCTACTACTACTACTTCTACTACTACTACTACCGCTACTACTCCTATCACTACTATTACTTCTACTACTACTAGATGAAGAGACCTCAAATCTCCAAGTGCTGATGAGGATCTTCTGTCTTGGTCATGCTTGGAGTCATGGCTTCAAAAGAGCTTACATCGGGACTTCACAAGCACTTATTATAGGTATTCTGGATATTGACAGGAGTAACATAATGACATCTATCAATGGTCGCCTGTTGGATGGTGACATCGCAGTAGATGAACCAGCAGTTCAGACTGCAGAGCTTTAAAATGAAACGAAGTTCAAGCGCAGTGAAGCACAAGAGATGACGGAGTAAGAGTGTGTAGACCCAACGAGGTAAAGACACCACAAGAAAGCCACACTCTTCGCGATTTTGTGAGAGAGACTGAACACTCATGGTGAGACCAAGATGCAGTGAAGTCGATTCTAAGAAACTTCTTCTTCTTCGTTCTCAATCTCCTACTAAACCCTGAAAGGGTAAGTAGCAGAATGTAGTCCAGAGAACGGAATGCGTTGTGTTGTAGTTTACAACTTGGCTGCGCTATTCGCACCTTTTGGTCCAACCCATCCGACTTGAGCAAGCATTTTTTGAGTACCGGGTTAGCATTCCCTCTTGAATCCCTTCTCCTAAGCCAGTCTGCCCTGCTGCAGTCTGTTATCTAGGATCACCGCGTGGAGGTGTAGAAGGGTCTTGGCTGCTATGGTTCGCTGGCCCTGACGCTAGCAGTCAGCCATGGGTCGCTGACCACTGCAGCTCTTGCGCTACTCAGCATCTTGATCCCGATTCTAAGAAACTTAACAGAACAGACTGTACCTCGCTCATGCTATTTCGTTGACTTCTTAGCGATCATTACACATGTAGACCAGATCTCTGAATTCTGCAATACATTCTGCTGTCTTTTTCAGATCACAATACCTCTGTACAGTTTCTCTTAGAGTTGAGTGGGTGGGAGTTATATCCTGTTCCTCAAATCTGTTGTCCCGTACAGTCTTTAAGTACATGTGCGCATGTCATGTTTGCCAGGCTGTAGTATCATAGGCTGGTGGTGTCTATCTTGAATTTGGTGTAAAGGTGATATCTCATTCTGTTGTGGTCAGTTCGCAGACGTGGTATGATAACTTGGTCGTTTCTAGACATTTCGTAGTATCCGTCATCTGAGTGATATTTCGGGCGTTCTTCCTGCCACTTTACATGTGATTATGTTTTTTACTTGTTTGTTCAGAGTAGAACATAACATAACCTTCGGTTTAGCAAAAATAACTAAATATGCGTAACATGAAAAGCATCATGTGGCATCCACCCACCACATTGATATTTGTGTTGCAATCTGAACAAGACGACCAGGTATGCCTTCATCAACAATTATTTAGCGTCCTTGAAAAAATGTATTGACGTAGTTATTCACCGCATTTCCCAACAAACACTTCTCACCGTAAACAGGAAGCATTTCTCACCGTAAACAGGAAGCATTTCTCCACGGATTTCTTCCGCATAAAGACCTTATGCCCACCCAGCAACAACAAAAAACGCACAACAGCCCGCTGTTGTTTGAATATACACTACGTGAGCACGACACGCTATCTACACTACGTGAGCACGACACGCTATCTACACTACGTGAGCACGACACGCTATCTACACTACATCTCTCCTACGCATGCGTATGCTAGCCCTAGCCTCTGTTGCCTTGCTACATGTTGCTGCCACCTAATGACAACTTTTAGAAACTGTCATCTACAATTGTTAGCTATGCCCTTTCAGTATGTGATATATTTACTGACTTATAGTTGTATTATGTATCGCCATATTTACATATTTATCTTAATTGATTCATCTGCATATTTGATCACCCATCCATCTGTAGACATATATTTATATTTATATATATTTATATATATGTATATATAGCCAACAGATAAATGGTCCATCCATCAGCACATTCATCCTTACCAATCCTTTTCACAAGCCTACTTATCCATTCCTAACATGTCCGCTATTCAAAGGCTACCCCTCCACCTATGCGTTATATCTATCCACAAGCTCACCGTCTATCCACAAGTTCACCCATTATCAAGCCATCTATCAACACATCCATTCATTCATATATCTGCATATTTATCCCTCTACAAGCCCATCTATCGCTTTATAAGCCCACATATCCCTCTACAGGCCAATCTATCTTTTCAGATGCCCATCATTCCCTTAGAAACATATCAATACCTCCATACGTATATCTATCCATCCACAAAACCATATATCCCCTCACAAGCCCATCTACCATTCCACAAGCCCATCTATCCCATAACAAGCCTATCTAAACTTCCACAAGCCCATCTATACTTCCACAAGCTCATCTATCCCTCCACAAAGCCATCTTTTCCACCATAAACCCATCTATCCCCTCCTCAAGCTCATGTATCCATTCACAATCCCATTTATCCATCCTCAAGCTCATGTATCCATTCACAATCCCATCTATCCCTCCTTAAGCTCATGTATCCATTCACAATCCCATTTATCCCTCTTCAAATCCATCTATTCCACCACAAACCCATGTATCCTCTCACAAACCCATCTATCCCTCTTCAAACTCATGTATCCATCAACAAGCACAACCATCAACCCACAAGCACATTGATTCATCAATCCAGGTAAATTCATCCGGAAACATAATATCCCATTCACAGTCCCATCCACGTACCATCCATGCATATAAACAAAAACATTTTTTGTGTCCATGAATCCATCTATCCAGTCATCCATTTTACCATTCACACATTTATTCATATACTTATGTATACTTCTCTCCATCAATTTATTCATGCACCGACCTAACAATTCACCAACCCAACAATCGATACATCCAGTAAATCATTAACCAATTCATACACTCTCCCATCCCTTCTAGCTCAATCATCCATCTACAAGTCCATCCATTCCATCCATCCATCCCTTCCACCCATCCATTCATCAATCCATCCACTCATTCATCCTCTCCATCCATCTACCCAACGATCAATCACCAATATAACCGTGGCCATCCATTCACCCATCCATCCTTCTCTTCAATCCATCCATCAGTCCACTTATGTTCGTTCAACCACCCATCCGTCTACCCATCTACTCATTCATCCCCTCCATTCTTCCATTAGTCCACCTTTTCGATCCATCAATTCATCCATCCATAAATCCTCCATGGCCACCAATCCATTCATCAATCCACCCACTCATCCATCTCTATCCATCTATCCCCTAATAAACCCTTCTTCAATCATTGATCTTTCCATCAGTTCACCCATGTCAATCCACCCATCCATCAATCCATCCGTCAGTTCATCCACGTCAATCTACCCGTTAATCCCCATATGACCATCCTTCCATCCATCCATCCATTAAGCAACCCCGGCGATCTTCTATCCATCCATCAATCCACCGATATACATCCATACATCCATTAATATATTTTTCAGTTAATCCCCATCCATCTATCCATGCATTGACCTACACCTGTCATCCATCATCCACCCATCTACCAAACCACACCTTTCCATCCACCCATTCATCAATCCACCCCGTTCATCATCCACTCATCGATCAATCCACTCCTGTGCATCCATACATCCATCAATCTATCCTTCAGTTAATCCTCATCTATCTGTCCATCCATTAGCCTACACCTGTCCATCCATCCATTCATCCGCCCACCCATCCATTTATAATCCCCTCCCCCCTTTCCATCCACCAATTCATCCAGCCATTAAGCCACCCCGTCTATAAATCCATCCTTCAGTTAATCCCATCCATCTATCCATCCATTTACCCACATCTGTCATCCATATCCATCTATCAACGGACCCCTTTCCATCCACTCATTTATCCATCCATCCACCTCCTCCCTATCTCAATTCTCCGACTATCCACCTAGCCTGGACGCCAACAACTCTGTCCAGTTTCCTCAGTGCATATTACAAGACCACTCATGATCAATCGTCTCTCTCTCTCTCTCTTCCCTCGTTCCTCTCCAAGCACGATATCATCTCATCTGAATCACATTCTTTCCTCCTCATTCTATCTTTCACCCACACTCTTTCTCTCCCTTGATATCTGTGTCTGGCTCTCGTTCACCCTTTTTATAACTGTATACCCCTCGCCAAGAACCCTAAACAAATCAATAAACCGATCCAGTATATATCTTCCAACATCACGTGATCTGGTTTATTGATTTTACCCTCTAGACGGTTTCCCCGATCGTACACCGCAATCAAATGTTTCGAGTTTTTATTTTGTGTATGGTCGATGTTTGTTTGTTTGTTTTTTTTTTGGGGGGGGGGGGGGGAGGAGGGTGTGCTATGCGTATGTGTATATGAGTATTGCTGAGTTTTTGTCAAGCTTGTGTTACATGTATGTCTGATGTCGAGTAAAGGCTGGGTTTGACAAAAGCGCTCGTCTGTGTCGAGTATATAATTCTGCTTGACAAGTGAACGAAATAAGTCTTTAATCGTTAATTACGTTTTTAACCGTTACTAAACAATAACAAAAAATAATAATAAATTGTACATCAGCAATTTATTATGGTGAATGTAAATGGACCTCCAGTACCACCATTTAAACTTACTAAAGGCATTGATAAATGGTACTACAGTGTTAAAACTATCAAGAATGTTCAAGGACACACACGCAATGCCTCCGACAATAGTGCATTTATTCTTAAGAAAAAATAGACTTAAAAAAAATATAGTGCAACGCACACCGCCTTGGGCAATAGAAAAATAAGGCGACGCAAAAAAAAAAAAAATTTTTTTTATGTTTATTGCTTAATATTTTATTAAATGTATGTCATTGAAGCATTATTATATTTTTGTAATGTCTATTGTTGAGTTTTCGTTATATCTATTGTCGAGTTGATAGTTTCTGTGTGCCAGCTGTCGATTTTGTAATATATTTATATTCTATTGTCGAGTTTTTGTTATATGAATGTCTGTTTTCGAGTTTCTGTTATCATCATCACCATCTGGTTGACCAGTTCAGAGACTGGTTGTTAGGTTGTCTGAGCATATGTCTCCATTTGACCCTGTTCTCTGCAGCTCTCTTTAATTCAGCTAAGTTCATACCTTAATGTCTCTGCATGCATGAGATGTAAAGGTGAGTCTTGGTCGCCCCCTTCCTCTCTACCTCTGAATCTTCCTCTCTAGTATCTTCTGTAACAGACTTTCACATCACACATTGTAGACCAATCAATTCAACCGATGTTTTTATATCATTTTCAATATTTCTCTTTATGTTTTTAAGTTGAGTACATTGTCATTGGACCTTCTTTCTGTCCAACTAATTCTTTTTATTCTGCGCTTCCAAGCTATTTTTCATCCTTCTTTGCTAGAATTCATGTTTCAACGACACACAGTTCAGTTGGCCAATTTGAATGTCGATTATCTTGATTTTATTTGATATTAGCAGTTATAAAGTTTGTTATGTGCATGACTTTTACCTAATCTTATTTGCAGAATATGATCGCAAATATCTTTTGACTTTTAAGGCATACTTACAATGTTAAAGTAATTTTATTCTGTGTCACCCGGTAACTATCTGTATGGCTCACGTAATAATACCAGTCAAAACATATGCTAATAAAACTTGAAGTCCGTTAACACAAACAAGCATGGCTAAGATTCCCGGTAGTAACCCCCCAAAAAAAACAACGAAAATTATATATCTGTCTGTCTGCCGGTCAGTCGGTCGGTCGATGGCTATCAAGCCGGCCGCTGTCTGTCTTTCTTTCTGTTTGACTGTCTTTCTGTCTTTCTTTCTGTTTGTCTGCCTTTCTGTTTGTCTGTCTGTCTTTATGTTGGTCTGTCTGTATGTCTTTCTGTTTGTCTCTCTGTTTGTATGTCTGTCTGCCATTCTGTTTGTCTGTCTTTCTGTTTGTCTGTCTGTTTTTATGTGTGTCTGTCTGTTTGTCTGTCTGTATGTCTGTCTTTCTTTCTGTCTGCCTGTCTGTTTGTCTGTATCTGACCTTCTACATTTGTAAATATCTTCCAAGCCTTTTCACTTTCACCTTCGCTTCCCATTTCACCCCACACCATCCTCCACCCTAAAAGCCTTCATCAGAGATTAAGATACATTCAAATGAAAATAGTGGACAGATCATGAGAGCATTGTTGCCAATTTAATTATTTTTCTTTCAGATACTACCGATCTGTGAACGCTTATATTTAACGTCACTTGTTAGTTGGTTAGCTAGTTGGATAGTCAGTTAGTCGTTAGGGTCAAATCTTGTGATTGAAAGTTCAGACACTTCCAGATATGTTAGAGACTTGGAAATTCCAGAGCAAGCACAAACACGATGGCAGTACACTTTATATATATTTTTGGGACAGTTGTTGCAAATTACCTTAACTGCGCTGATCTATGTATTAATGTTCTCATGGATGTATAACTGTGTGTGTGCGCGCGCGTTTGTATGTGTGTGTGTGTGCGCGCGTGTGTATGTATGTATGCGTGTGTGTGTGTCCGTATGTGTGTTTGTGTGTTTGTGTGTTTGTGTGTTTTTGTTTTATGTTGTTGTTGTGGAATGCCCACAATGAGTAATTTTTCTTTGTTGTGCTCCCTGAAAAAGGCGTTAAGTGACGGGTTGTTGTAGCTTTTCTCACATTCCGATCGTGCTGATAAAGGCGGACCTCGGTCCTCCAGGTGGTTGTGGTATGATTGGCTACCCCTGCCTGTTGCACACTACTACGGGAATTACGTTAGTCAGGCTGTATGAAAGCAGCTCGTTTCTAGTGAGAACTACAACGAAGTTTAAGTGGGGTTCTTGGCCATTATGTTGTTGTTGTTTAATGCCCACAATGAATAAGTTTACTTTTTTGCGCTAAGTGGTGGGTTGTTGTAGCTTACCGCACATACCGGGTGTGCTGATGAAGGTGAACCGCTATCCTCCATTCGGTTGTGTTGTGTTTACTACGGGGATAAAATCGATCCACATCTCGTCAGCCAAACTGCTGATGAAACGCTGCATGGAGGAGAGATAGTGGTCCTGGTCAGTATGTTGCTCCTGATCGGGCAAGCGCGTACAATTACAGATGTACGTAAAGGTGTGAGTCGTATAATAATTTTGTATTATAATATTACAATTGAATATAAGAAAGATGTCACATCTCTTAAAGATAAAAAAAAAGATTACAATAAAACAAATAACAATGTTTTTTTAAAATCACATTTTTTTTCAAAATGCACTAAAAGTTCAGTTAAATCAATTCAGCATTACTTTTACGCCTTAGACAACACTCAATATATTTCATCACAAATTCGAAATAAAAGTGATGTTCGCGGCGCTGAATATTTATGCACAATAAAATACTACAAAATGCTTTTCACATTTCAAAGAAACGTCGAAGATAGTCAGGAATAAAATAAATATAACACGTCAAACTTAACTTAACTTAACGCCTTTATTCTGGTTCAGAAGACTCATCAGAATCTGTAGACAACCAGTTATATTTGCATTACCCTGCTCTAAAAGCTATGCGCATTCAATCTATTATTAAAAGCATTAACTGTCTCTGCCTCCATTATCTCATTGGGGCAATGCACTCCAAGCATTCACCATTCTCTGACTAAAAAAATATGTCCTAATATCTAATCTGGACTCTTCTTTAGCTGCTTCTTCTTCTTTTTCGTACGCAGTCAGACAGTAACCATTATTTTTTCGAAAAAAGCGGCGGTCATCCTGAGGCTGTCGCCACTGCCATAGAGCTTGTCTTGCAGTTCCACTGGTGATGGCCACATCTGCTCTCTCTGATCCTCGTATGTCGGGCAGTTCTGCAGCAGATGTTCAGCGGTCATTTTACCAGTACCGCACGGGCATTCGTCGGTACACCCTATCTTCAATTTGTTGAATAGGTGGTACCTCAGTCTATTGTGGCCAGTGCGAGGTCTGAAGACCATGACCTACTCTCTTCGGTTCAACTGGTAATAGGCATCGTTTTTGGTGTAACCAGTATGTTCGGTTTCCCATTTGGTCATGTATCTGGCTTTGATAAGCCGTTTTGACTCTTCGTACGTCATACTAGTATCTGTTTGTGGTAGTCTTGCGCCTTCTTTTGCCAGTCTGTCTGCCTCCTCGTTGCCTTTGATGTTGCAGTGTGATGGGACCCACTGTACCACTACCCTTTTTGGTGCGGACTGCTGGCACAGTTTGCAGAGTACTGCTCTTAAGTCATTAAGCTCAGTGTTTTTCTGGCTTTGTAGCGCTGTGACTACGGCGAGAGCATCGGTAAGCAGGACTATATGGCTTTCATTTTTTTTATGTGTCACCATTTCTTCCACTGCCGCCCTCAGTGCCTCTGCCTCCGCTCTGAAATTGCTTGTGTACTTACCAGTAGCGAATGACAGTGTTATTTTTCTGCCATTTGGTAGGTTCAGGAATGCTCCTGCCCTTCCGTTCTGTGTAGTGTTTGTTACAGAACCGTCGGTGTATGCATGGGTCCAGTCCATGCTTGGGTAGTTTTCCGATATAAAGCTTAGCGTAGTATCTCTCCTTTCTTTTTCAGTCTGGCCGTTTTTGTTTCCAATACCTGGTATATTTTCTACCACCTCTGGAAATATATCCTGCCTCCAGGTAGGTTTTCGTACAGTAGTGAAGGGTTTTGGTGTTGTTAGTGCGTTTATGGGATCTTCGTGCATCTTTGCTTTGGCTATTTCTGCAAAGTTTCTCCACTTTAGTTTCCCATTTCCCAAATTGTTTAGTCTCTGGTGCATTGGATGGTCGGTCAGTCTTCGGAGTTTCTCTGACTGCAGCTGGGCTCTGCAGTCTCTTCTATCGGTCATGGATTGCAGTTTTGTAATCTTTTCAAGTTCTACAATTGGCGTTGACTTCATGCCTCCTGTTATAACTCTCATGGCTTGGTTTTGAAGTTTGCTAACTTTATCGAAGTTCGCCTTTGCTGCTGTTGTCCATGCCGCAATGCCATACTCGAGAACTGGTCTCACTCTTCCAGTGTACAGTTTCTTTAGTATGCTTTCGTCTGCTCCCCAGCTTGTGCCAGCAAGTTTCCTCATGATTGCCATTCTTTCTCTGGCTCTCATTCGGTTTCTCTCGATCTGACTTTTCCATGTCATGCGCCGATCAAATGTGACTCCCAGATAGTTTGGGTTGTCGTTTGGCTGCAGGAATTTGCCATTTAAACTTAACTTGGTATTTTGGGGTTTGATTGAAAGCGAGAATATTGTGCATGTGGTTTTCTCCTCGTTTATTTTGACCAGCCATGAGTTCGCCCAATCTTCCAGCGATGTTAGGGCCTGCTGCATCCGATTTCTTGCTATGGTGAGATTCTTCCTTCTTTAGCTAATTTGCATCTGTGCCCTCTTGTTCTCGTTTGTGGTTGCATTTTGAAAAACTTTTAATAGTCTATTGTAACCTTTCCTGTGATTATCTTATAAACCTGTATTGTCACCTCAAATTCTTCTCTTTTCTAGACACTGTAGGCCGGTTTTTCTGAGTCTTTCCTAGTAACTGTAATTCTGGAATCCCACTATCAGTTTTGTGACTCTTCTTTGTATCCTTTCCAGCATATTTATATTTCCTCTACGATAGGGACTCCAATCTAGGTCTAACTAATGTTTATACAGTTTGACTATCACCTCCTTACTCCTATGTGTAATAATTCTTTTTATCATACCTAACATTGCATTTGCCTTATTTACTGCTACTTGGACTTACTCACTTTACCTGTATGCTCTATTTTAGCCCCTAGGTCCCTTTCGAATTATATCATTCTAATATTTTTCTCGATCCTTCTGTAATTATGTTCCAAATTGGATCTACCCAATTACCAATAATTTTTCAAAATTGGATTTGAAAATGAAAACCTCTGTATCATACTTCAAATTTCAAGGATAACAAACTTCATAATTAAAAGATACAAGAAAATTCAAGAGAAAAGTAGTAAAACTGTTGACAATCTTCACATGCAAACTGCTCGACAATATATTTGACATCAATGTGGTAGGTACAGGATGTCGTTAGACGTCGTGGGGAGGTATGACCTCCTTTGTTTCTTATTTTCTGGCAGGCGAAAATCTGCTGGGGACTTGCTAGGTCAATCCCAATATATGTTACCAACTGTTTGGTTGGTAGCCCCTGAAAGATGCCATCGCCTTTTTGTGACTTGTTGAGTTGGAAGCGTAAATTAGAGCATAGTAGACCCGCAGCCTGTCGATTTTCAACTACTCAGAGATTTTTAACTTGCACGCAACTGCAATGTGTGTCTTATCTCACAACTCAGATATCAGGGACAATTTTTACGAAATGATCAAAGTGAAAAAATCCCGGTCTCCACCATGATTTGAACCCGCGACCTTCAGCACTCGAGACGAACACCTTACTTGAGACCACTGTAACCCCCCAACCAATGAACGTAATTCAATCAAATTTGACAGTGACATAGCTTGGTGTGTGAGAAACATAATGAGCTCATATTTTCTTGTTGTCTGATGCATTGGGACCCATCTATTACTATAACTGAGATCATCATGGACACTTTTGTGTGCAGCGAGTGACTCTTGTTGAAATGTACTGCTTTTGGATCAATAGTGACTCGCCTGTTGCCACAGACTAGCTGGTTGATTTGCTGTTTCACTGTGTCGGTTGCCACGCTTGCTGGTCTCCCACGCCGTGGTTTATCAATGAAAATCTGTCTACCTATTCATACACTCTCCTCTGACTCAAACAACGGTGTCCATACTGAACCTTCATTCTACTGTATATATCAAAAGGCTTCACGCCCTCTGGCCACAAAAAACGAATATCGTATAGTTGTTATTCTACTGTGTAAGTCGACAGTGGGGCGGCCATGTTGTACTCTATATTGCACAAGCACATATTGCTCGTTCGTCACGATCCCTATATATGGAGTATTGCTAAAGAGCCAGATTGTGTCCTGAAATAAGATTTCCGTTGTACATAAACTTACATGCACATTATAATACAATTCCTGTAACTTAATTACTTTAACTCGTATATTCGTGTTTTTGATAAATGCGATTATTTAAGCAGATTATTATACTGCTAGAATGTGTAGCAGATCCCACTGTTTGCCCTAAGGTTATTCTAACTTGAACATTATCACACTCATCCACATCACTCCTGACCGCACACAGCAAATAATATAGCACACAGCAGGTGGCATATTTATTATATAATACTCATAACAGAAAATTGAGTAGTGAAATTACAAACACAATACAATACATATGATCTTAACTAAATATTCCTATATTATATATATGTTAAAATACATATTAACTAAAACGGAAATTTTAAGCATTAGCTATTGATGGACTTCCTAACTATCAAAAACCCAGTTCTGTTGCCTTACTCCCATCACACACACATCTCTTTAACTGCATCCTCAACACACCTTATCAAAATCTTCCTCACTCAAATCCCATCACAATGTGTCGTGCTTACAACATACGTTCAGATTATCTATTAATGCAAAACTCACACACCTATTTGAGCGTTCCTGTTGTAACACTAACATTCGTACAATAGTTTATCAATCACTCCTCTATCTAAGTCGGTGAGCAAAACCAGGCTCCTATCTACATTCACTCTCTAGCTCTCCTCTCCTCTCCATCCAGCCTCCTGGCCTTTTTTTTTTTTTTTTTGCTTAGATGTTTGCCTCACCCCAGGGGGACGGCTCTACTCAGTTGCCATTGGAACGAAATACTTTGCACACCTGTCACTCGTCTAAAGTAGCAAGCTCCGTTACCATCCCGTCTGTCACTCATTCTCCCCCTACCCAAATCGGAACGCCAGTGGTCAGCTCCTACCTGTCCACATTCTTTGCCCCAACTCTGTTTTTCTTTGTTGAGACCGTGAGTGACCTTGACACGCATTCAGGTAGCCTTAAGCTTTAACATGTTCAGGTACCTTTGTTATTAGCAACCACATCACCCCTGTCCTCCACTCTCTTGCTCCGGTGGGAACTGCTACAGTTGTTTGATATCTTGTTGTAAAATATATTTTTATTAATCACATTATTTAAACTAGTTATACTGCAATCTATCACATACAAAGTGTGGAGAATAAAATCCGCCTCAACAATGGAAAATTATTGTAAAAATTATTGTAAAAATACCGAAGTACGTAGTTCTGTCAGATTGTAACAACTGGCGTGTAGTAGCAATCAGGTCGGTGCATTGAAAGATTCATAAGAATGTGGGGCAAAAACAATAAGAGAACGATCTGGTTTTAGAATGAAGAGATTATGCACCCACATAATATTTATTCTCAGAACAATTATAGAGGAATCTGTCGAAATGCTGTCCCCACTTATTATCCACTTCATTGACTTTCAACAAGAATTTGATATTATGCATCGTCCACTACTTTGGAAAATTCTCAACAACTATGACTTCTCCTCAAAATTGACAAATATCTTCAAAGATTTACACGATAATTCACAATGCTGTGTTCGGACAGCTGAGCTTAAAACTGGATGGTTTCACATATAAACAGGAGTGAAACAAGGCTACATTATTTGTTCTTGGTCATAACTATTGAGTGAGTTGAAAATAAATTGTCAAGTTATCTCAATGCTCTTGTAGAATACTACCACAAGAATTACCTTTAACCAAATTCAAGTAAAACCCACGTATGTGCCTACCACATCAAAAACAGAAAGTCACAAGACCACTTCAGATTGGGTGGCAAGGGCAGGAGCTTGAACACTGCACGGATCCCAAACATCTAGGCGTGAAGTTAGACCACACATTGTGCCACATAACGCATGGCCAGGAAACAGAGCGTAACATACATGCAAAAAATAATACCATCCCAAAACTGGCCGGAACAACATGGGAGGGGTGGGGGGGGGGGGGTTGGGGTGGTGGGCACAGTCATCAGTCCTTCCGATCTGCACTTCGCTTGTGTTTTTTAATTAACTGAATACGCTACGCCAGTCTGGAAAAACTGTGCCTTTGCGTAACTAGTTGATACATCAATAAATGAGACGGATCGGATAGTATCAGGGTGCCTAAAACCCACGCCCATTAATACAATAGACCCCATAATTGGCATATCACTACCCACGATTCGTAGAAGCATCGCAGCAGAAATCGAACGAGAAAAACAGGAGCCACGACTCAAGGCACCCCATTTTTGGACATCAGGTAAAATCCAGACATAATTTCCTAAAATCAACACAGCCCATTCAGACAAACCCTGAAAGTCGCCGTATCGAGTGATGGCACCAGTTGATGCATGCTCCAGAGATGGAACCGTGAGGAACCTGCCCCCGGACATCATCTGCCATACACAACATGGAAGTCGCTGAACAGACTCCGAACTGGTGTATCACGGTGAAAGAAGAATATGAAATGATGGGGATACACAGATGATGACACATGTGATTGCGGAGCAATACAGGACCCAGACCACCTGATGACCTGCCCCAACCCCCAGGAAACATGCAATAGGTGTTACTAACTGGAAGCAAATGACAAGGCAATCCATGTCGCTGAACACTGGATGCATACTGCATAACGTGATGCTTGGACACGGAAAGTAAGTAAATATGTAAGTAAGTAAAAACTATGGCCTCGACAAACATTTAGGCATAAAGTTGACAGATTATATATACTCTACAGGATCTTTATCTCGCAGAAGATGACTTGGCTCTACTGATATAAACCCGAAAATAATGGGTTCGATACTCATCCCAGCAAGAACAAAAAATTTGTTTTGAGGAAGTACAGGAAAAGATATATTTTTTACGCTGCCTATCAGAACAGATACACCTGCCAGCGAATAGCTTAAAAAACAAAAGTCATGAATTTGTACAAACAAAGCTGGTGATATCAATCTGGATAGAGAACTATTATAGAAGATTGCAAGTTTCACCTATTTGGGAAGTAAAATAACACAAGATGGAGATACAACAGGAATACATTTACATGTGAATGGCTTTGGCCTCATGTGCATTTAACCAACTAACAAACATATGGAAAACAAAATCAATTAACGAACATACAAAGCTCAGGCTATTTAAATCCATCGTCATATCAATTCTAACATATTAATGAGAAGAATTGAAAATGACAAAGACACTGAAAAATAAACTGAATGATTTTCAAACTAAATGTCTCAGAAAACTATTGAACATTGCCTGGGAAGAATTCAAGATCAACAAAAGCTAATAAGAGAAAACACCAACCAACAATATGTTTCTAACATCACAAGGAACACAACGATGGCCATACATCAGACATATGCTTAGAATGAGCATCGATATACTCTCATTGCAGGCAGTTGTGTCGGCTCAATATGGCAGAAGAAAGAAAGGACGGCCAAAACAGACAGAATGATCATCAGAGACGACTCAACTATGGGTCTAGACAACATACAAGAACTTAGACAAGTAGCGACACACAGTTCAGACTGGAGAGCACTTGTCTCTTGCTAATGCGCCATGTTTAACGCACACAGAACGTTGATAGTATACTAGAATGACAAATGTATACATTATTTTAATAATTAATTTAAATGTAAACATAGGACGAATAACCAATTTCAGCTATTTTTAACGTATTTAGAGCTTTTCCAAACTAGGTTGAGTTGACCAAACAGCATGAGAGTAACGATGGACGCTTAAGGCTACTTATTCCAATAGAGTCGCCATGATAATGAAAAGTCTGACACAAAAACAATAAAAACGAACAGAAGCTAACAACAATGGCAGAAAGGTTCTCCACAGAGAACGAAATGGACGGATGAACCTCGGAACACTAACTCCACCATTATAGGTACATTAACTGGGTAATGTAATCAAAAGAGCACACACAAACATGCCCTTTAATTTAAAGATCCAATCGCACAACGGATATGTCG
The DNA here is from genome assembly GCA_036924085.1 of Ariolimax columbianus. Lineage (NCBI taxonomy): Eukaryota > Metazoa > Mollusca > Gastropoda > Stylommatophora > Arionidae > Ariolimax > Ariolimax columbianus. The sequence goes on from JAVGWX010000002.1 coordinate 71,787,077, forward strand.
AGACCGCATATCATTGCCATGACAACGGTCATGCCATCTTCTCCATTGGTTATTATCTATCTATTTTTCGCTTTTTCCTATCTGTTATTTACATTTACTCTTTCTAAATACGTATCTCTCTTTTGCTCTCTCAATCTCTCTCTCTCTCACCCCCCCTCTCTCTCTCTCTCTCTCTCTCTCTATCTCTCTCTCTCTCGTTTCACTTTCTCATAAAATGACTAAAAAATGTATATACGTATGTATGTATGTATGTATGTATGTATGTATGTATGTATGTATGTATGTATGTATGTATGTATGTATGTCTGTCTGTCTTTCTTTCTGTGGTTGTGTGCGTGTGTGTGTGTATGTACATGCGTGAGAGCGTGCGTACGCGAGTGCGTGCGTGCGTGCGTGCGCGCGTGCGTGCGTATGTATGTATGTATTTATTCGTCCCTTCAGACGGTATTGTAACTGGCCGTTTTGACTGTCATTACCAAAGGATCTAAGTAGGAATCGTGTCCTAAAGTTCAAGGACAGAAAGCTAAGGCTTTGGTGGATATAGAAATCGAATCAAATAAAACATGGTTATTTTTTAGATACAATATGAGGTGAACCATATTATACAATGGGCATGCTACACGATACGGGCGACATTATGCAAATGAAATAGTACAAGATGAGGACCATATTATTAAATGGACATACTACACAATAATAGCGACATTATGCAACTGACATGCTACACTATATACATGAGCTTATACAATGGATATGCTTTACTATATACATGATCTTATACAATGGATATGCTACACTATATACATGATCTTATACAATGGACATGCTACACTATATACATGATCTTATACAATGGACATGCTACTCTATATAAATGATCTTATACAATGGATATGCTACAGTATAAACATGATCTTATACAATGGACATGCTACACTATATACATGATCTTATACAATGGATATGCTTCACTATATAAATGATCTTATACAATGGATATGCTACACTATATACATGATCTTATACAATGGATATGCTACACTATATACATGATCTTATACAATTGATATTCTACACTATATACATGATCTTATACAATGGATATGCTACACTATATAAATGATATTATACAATGGACATGCTACACTATATAAATGATCTTATTCAATGGATATGCTACAGTATAAACATGATCTTATACAATGGACATGCTACTCTATATAAATGATCTTATACAATGGATATGCTACACTATATACATGATCTTATACAATGGATATGCTACACTATATACATGATCTTATACAATTGATATTCTACACTATATACATGATCTTATACAATGGATATGCTACACTATATAAATGATATTATACAATGGACATGCTACACTATATAAATGATCTTATTCAATGGATATGCTACAGTATAAACATGATCTTATACAATGGACATGCTACTCTATATAAATGATCTTATACAATGGATATGCTACAGTATAAACATGATCTTATACAATGGACATGCTACACTATATACATGATCTTATACAATGGATATACTACACTATATACATGATCTTATACAATGGATATGCTACACTATATACATGATCTTATACAATGGATATGCTACACTATACACATGATCTTATACAATGGATATGCTACACTATATATATGATCTTATACAATGGATATGCTACACTATACACATGATATTATACAATGGATATGCTACACTATACACATGATCTTATACAAAGGATACGTTACACTATATACATGATCTTATACAATGGATATGCTACACTATATACATGATCTTATACAATGGATATGCTACACTATACACATGATCTTATACAATGGATATGTTACACAGCCTTGGCACGCTGTAAGCCAACTCGCTGTCGACTAAGCTCCCCGCTCCACTATGTAACGTATAGTGGTTTGTATGCAGAGATTCCCTGAGAGAAATAGCATCCTTTCGAGGGTTGCCTTATGAGTCACGGAGATAGCCATGAACATGAATAATGTTGTAATATACATTATACAATTCAGCCTTAACTGTTACCATCCATGCTAGATGGATGGATGGATGAGTTGAAAAAAGGATGGATAATTGATATATGTTTGGACAGCTGAATGATTGTTTGGATAGTGATAGATTTATTGATAGGTGGAAGGACGCGCCGATGAATGGATAGATGAATTAATGGATACATGGGTGAATTAGAGGATGGATGAAAATATAAGAGCCGGTGGATAGATGGATACATGGATGGAGGGGATAGATGGATGGATGGATAGATGAATACATGCGTGGATGGATACATGGGTGGAGAAGGTGGGTGGATGTATGAGTGCATGGATGCATGGATACCATATGAACGGATGGACGGATGTATGATAGTTGGATGAATCGATGAATTATTGTATGAATTTGAGAGATCGATGGACAGGCGAATTGGTGTATTAGTTGAAAATATGGATGGATGAATAGATGTGGTTGTGAGTGGATAATTGGAATGTGGATTGGCGGATGAATAGACTTGATGAGAAAGACTGTGCCTAATGGCTACGGACACTTACAGCCTATTTAGCGATATGGGGCATGCGTTAGATTATACGTTTGGGCGGAGTGATCCATTAACAAATGCGCACACGAACACATACATAATCAAATAGGTGTATGATGATTGGATGGATAGATAATGGATGACTTGGTAGACGACTGGAAGGATGATTGTATCTATGACTGTGTGGATGGATGACTAGATGGATGGCTGAAGGAATGACTGTTTCTATGACTGGATGGATGACTGAATGAATGACTGCCAGGATCATTGTATTTATGACTGGATAGATAGATGACAGGATGAATGACTGCATATATGACTGTTTGGATGAACGACTAGATGGATGACAGGATGAATGACTGCATCTATGACTGAAAGGATGGATAACTAGATGGACGACTCGGGTGATGACTGCATCTATGACTGGATGGATATATGGATGGTTGGATTGATAAACAGACGGATGTCTGGATGAACGACTGGAGTGATGACTGGAGTGATGACTATATCTATGACTGGATGGATGGATGATTGGATGAATGACTGGGGGATGACTGTATCTATAACTGGATGGAAGACTGGGTAAATGACTGGAGGATTAGATTATGACTGGGGGATGACTGTATCTATGACTGGATGGATGGATGGCTGGATGGACAACTATATCTATGACTGAAATGATAGATAGATAACAGGATGTATGACTGTATATATGACTGGATAAATGAATGGATGGATGATTGAATGAACGACTGAAGAGATGACTGCATCTATGTATGTATGGATGGATGGCTGAATATGCGACTGGAGGGATGTAACTATGACTGGATGGATGGATGACTGTATGAGTTTCTAGATGGATGACTGCATATATGGATGACTGGATGGATGACTGGAGAGATCACTGGATGGATGAGCGGATGGATGGATGACTGGATGGATGGATGAATTGATGGATGAATTAGCGGATGGATGGATAACTGAATGGATGACCGTGTGGATGGATGACTCCATATTATAACTGGATGAAGGACTGCATAGACAACTAGGGGGATGACTGTATATATAACCGATTGATCGATTGCCAGATCTGCCTGTATTCGGATAAATGTAAAGTCAAGGTGGTGAAACTACGCAATATAAACCCATTACACAAATTTGCGTTGAGATCGGCTGCACTTGGTCGATAGGTGCAAAAACACACTACAGCGTACATGGCATTAACAACAACAACAACAAAAAATAGCCAGAACAATAAATAGCCATATCAATATTCCCTCCATATTTACGATTTCCCTATCCAGTGGATGAAAGCACTAATTTATCCACTGGAATATGCTTGGACAAACTGGTCGGCTGAAGTACAGCCACTAATTATTGCTGCAGAAATGATTAGCCAACACAACAAGTTGTATTCCTTACATGGTTACTGTCTGATTGCGTACGAAGAAGAAGAAGAAGAAGTATTCCTTACATGGTTACTGTCTGATTACGTACGAAGAAGAAGAAGAAGAAGTATTCCTTACATGGTTACTGTCTGATTACGTACGAAGAAGAAGAAGAAGAAGTATTCCTTACATGGTTACTGTCTGACTGCGTACGAAGAAGAAGAAGTATTCCTTACATGGTTACTGTCTGACTGCGTACGAAGAAGAAGAAGAAGAAGAAGTTTTCCTTACATGGTTACTGTCTGACTGCGTACGAAGAAGAAGAAGAAGAAGTTTTCCTTACATGGTTACTGTCTGACTGCGTACGAAGAAGAAGAAGAAGAAGTTTTCCTTACATGGTTACTGTCTGACTGCGTACGAAGAAGAAGAAGAAGAAGTTTTCCTTACATGGTTACTGTCTGATTGCGTACGAAGAAGAAGAAGAAGAAGTTTTCCTTACATGGTTACTGTCTGATTGCGTACGAAGAAGAAGAAGAAGAAGTATTCCTTACAGTTGCAAGGACTCAGGAATGATAAACTACAAGAGCTTTGAGAAAGCCTTAGACAAACTAAAAGTCAACAGAAGGGTAGTGCAACAGTGGATACCATCACACTGAGACATACCAGGAAATGAGACAGCAGACAGATTAGAAAAGAGGGGAACAAAACGTAAAGGAGAAGAGACGAATACCAAAGCCATACGGACAACTATCACTGCCTTCATCGAGAGGAGCAAGTGAGCCAGCTCCGCGTGAGAACAGAACATAACAGATTAAATGGCCACTTATACGGGTTAAAATTGGTTCCTTCACCCACATGTCTGTATGTGCAATAAGCACAGACAGCGAAACATATCCTGCAAGACTGTTATATGCTTTGTCAATTGCGTACACTGGTGTACGGAGACGAACGTCCAAACAAACGAAGAACTCTCCACTACAGCAACCTTTATCCAGAGAACTGGAGGGCATGTGTACACGCAGAGAACTGGAGGGCATGTGTACACGCAGAGAACTGGAGGGCATGTGTACACGCAGAGAACTGGAAGGATTGTGTACACGCAGAGAACTGGAGGGCATGTGTACACGCAGAGCACTGGAGGGCATGTGTACACGCGGAGAACTGGAGGGCATGTGTACACGCAGAGAACTGGAGGGCATGTTTACACGCAGAGCACTGGAGGGCATGTGTACACGCAGAGAACTGGAGGGCATGTGTACACGCAGAGAACTGGAGGGCATGTGTACACGCAGAGAACTGGAGGGCATGTGTACACGCAAAAAAATACGTGGCGAACAAGATGAAAAAGACTGCCGTATGCAGTCCTCGGTAACCATTATCTTTTGCCAACTATCTTTTCCTATTCTTCAAAGTTCAAATATTGCAGGATATGCCTCTCGTCTGATTGCATTGATATGTTGTGAGTTACCTAGACATCTCACATCCTCATCTTTTCAATTTATCTCCCTTCCTGTACATAATAAGCTTGATGGGAGATAATCAGAAGAACCGCGCTCTTTGTACTGTTTTTAACGTTCATGAGAAACGGAAGGAAAGTTACTTTGTTAGCAAGAGGTTGCTTTCAATTCAGAGATTCTAAACCTAAATTCAATGGAATACCCCATACATTTAGGGGTCGGCGAAGTTTAAATGGATTCGTCTTCTTCTTCGTCGTTCGTTCTCAAACTTCTGCTACCAATCCATAAACATGATTTGCAAGTAACATGATGTAGTCTGGAGAACGGATCGCGGTGTGTCGTAATTTACTGCTTGACTTCGATATTTGCACATTCAGGTCCGACACATCCGACTTCAGCAGGAACTTGTTGGTGCCGGTTAATCTTCCCTTTTCGATCCCTTCTCCTTAGCCATTCTGCTCTGTTACAGCCTATTATCCAGGATCACCGTGTGGAGATGCAGAAAGGCCTTTGCAGCTCTGATTTCACTGGCACTGACGCTAGCAGTCAGCTTTCGTCTTCTCAATTCGAATCACAGTACAGCGAAGCATCTACTCTTTGATTTGAGATTAAATAGGGTTGTGTATTGAATTGGCAACCTCGTCATATTAAACAAATGCTACTTATATTGTGACAGCAAATGATCGGATACAGACTTCCTCTAAAGAAGCCATTTGTATTGGTGGCCCTATGCTTCATTTGGAGCGAAGAAGCAAATAATCAAATAAGGGACACTGTGTTTATATAAAATGTCTACCCAATCTTTTTCGTGGGATGGACGGAAAAAGACGTATCCATTCCAGCAGGGGCCGGTAACCAATTGGTTCTACCTATCTATCTTCAGTCCACTTGTGTCGTTAGACGTCCTGGGGAGGTGTGACCTTCTTTGTTTCATATCTTTTTGGCAAGCAAAAATCCGCTTGTGACTTGACAGGTCAACCCCGGTATTTCTTACCAATCGTTAGGTAGCCCCTGGAATATATGATCGCCTATTTTTGGGACTGGTGGTGGGGCATGCGTAAATTAGAGCAAGTTAGACCTGCAGCCTGTTAGGCGCCATCTATGCCGCTCCGCTAACCACATAACCAAGACCGGATGGTATAACAACACAGTTACATTTTTCCGAAAGATTCTCTATGGGACGATAATCCCTAGAATAATTTGAGAAGATTTTTAACTTGAATTTTGCTCGAGCAGCGGCCATTCAGCCTACTCTTTTCGATTTCTAATTGCCAATAGATTTTTAACGTGCGCGCCACTAAACACGGGTGTCTGATCTCCCTACCCAGAGATCAGGGGAAATACTTACGAGTTGATCGACGTAAAAAAAACGTGTATCCACCGTGTTTTGAACCCGCGACCTCCAGAACCCGAGGCGATCAATTGATTGATTACCGTTAGTTTGTTACCGTCTTGAAATGTGCATTACAAGTTTTATTAAATTCATACTTAACTAATTCTCTTTTTTTTTTTTTTTTAAATAATATTCGTCAAAGAAAACACCACAAAAAAAAAAAGAAAAAACAAGGAAAACGTCATGTCGTTGTTAACATAGCGACTGCGATATTTGCGTTTTTCTATCCTGCACATCCAATTTCTATCACAGTCAAGCTGTAGATTCCGATACTGACTTCAATCCTGTTACCTGCAAACTCATTGTCAGGGCTTGGTAGAATGTTTCTAATGTTCGGGGCTGCAGGTCAGACATCATGTTTCCAATGTTCGGGGCAACACATCAGACATCATGTTTCCAATGTTCGGGGCTACAAGTCAGAAATCATGTTTCTAATGCTCGGGGCTATAGGTTAGACATCATGTTTCCAATGTTCAATTCCAATGTGGATTGCCTTGCCATTCGCCCTTCAACATTGCATCCATCATGCATGTCTCCAGAAGGGTTTCTGAGATCATCACGTGGTCTTGGTCTTGTGTTGCTCCACAGTGGCATATCTCCTCATACATGTATTACTCTCTTTAAGTCTCTCTGGCATCATGATACACTACTTCGGAGTCTATTTACTGTCATATATATTGCGTAAGGCAAGTGATGTACAGGCACAGATTCATCTGATCAGTCTCGATTCATTCCATTTTTCTATGCTGCTTTTTCCGGGACATAGTCTGTAGACGCTGTGCTAATTAAGAAATTTAATCAAATTTTAAGTCTTCTACATTGCCCCTGGTGCGCAACTATTGGGTGTTTTTGGTCGTTTTCCCGTTTATCTATCGATTTCTTCGTGTCTCGTGTGGTGCTACGTATAATAAGTTTCAGACACTCTGTAACTATCCAGCCAGCTTAATTAACTGATGTATCAGTAAGTTTGACATGTGCATGTTTTCCAAACTGACGTGGAGTAACGCAGAGCGAGTGCTGATGTTCATATGACATACGTCTGTGTAGGATGGAGCGAGTGCTGATGTTCATATGACATGCGTCTGTGTAGGATAGAGCGAGTGCTGATGTTCGTATGACATGCGTCTGTGTAGGATGGAGCGAGTGCTGATGTTCGTATGACATGCGTCTGTGTAGGATGGAGCGAGTGCTGATGTTCATATGACATGCGTCTGTGTAGGATGGAGCGAGTGCTGATGTTCGTATGACATACGTCTGTGTAGGATGGAGCGAGTGCTGATGTTCGTGGGACATGCGTCTGTGTAGAATAGAGCGAGTGCTGATGTTCGTAGGACATGCGTCTGTGTAGAATAGAGCGAGTGCTGATGTTTGTAGGACATGCATCTGTGTAAAATAGAGCAAGGGCTGATGTTCGTATAACATGCGTCTGTGTAGGATGGAGCGAGTGAGTTGGACAGAACGAAAATACAATGACAATATTATCACTGAAGTAGTCGCGCAAAGACAAATACTGAAAATAATACAGAAATGAAAAATGAGTTGGGTGGCACACACAGTATGCGAAATAAACGTCTTCTTCAGAAGATACAAAAGGACAAGATGTAGGGATTACGAGGAAGGTGCGACCAAGATTCACCTTCACATCTCAGGCATGCAGAGACGTCAAAATGCGAATCTATGCTGAAATGAAGAGAGCTGCAGAGTATATGGTCAAAAGGAGACAGTGTTCAGACACCCTACAACCAGTATTAGAACTGACGAACCAGAGAAAAGTGTCAAATGGAGAGACATGTTCAGACAACCTTACAACCAGTCACGACTAACTATCTATCTATCTATCTATCTATCTATCTATCTATCTATCTATCTATCTATCTATCTATCTATCTATCTATCTATCTATCTATCTATCTATCTATCTATCTATCTATCTGTCTGTCTGTCTGTCTGTCTGTCTGTCTGTCTGTCTGTCTGTCTGCCTGCCTGCCTGCCTGCCTGCCTGACTCCCAAAAAATCTACTCTCATCCCCTCACTTCCTATCTCAATCAACCCCCACCTCCATCCATGTCAACTTTCTTTCCTCTATCAACCCTCACCTCCATCCATGTCAACTTTCTTTCCTCTATCCCTCTCCACTTAGCTCCTTCCCTATCATTCTCTCTACCTCCCTCACAATCTCCCTTTCTCCATATCCAAACTATATTCCTCACTTTATTCCAACGCCCTTCCGCATCTCGCTCCCTATCTACTTCCCTCCCTACGTGTTTTTCTTTCTGTTTCTAAGAGTCGACGTCACTGCACTCCGGACATACCCATAGGTGCTCAGTTTCTTTTAGTAAATGGTGCAAGGTCTGGATGCTGATGGTCCCTGTAATTCGTTGGTTATATACTCACCTGCTCTGTCCTCTCATGCGCCCCAAACTAATCAAACCTCGTTAGATGTCGAAACTTTGCAGTCTGTGTATTGCTGATTCATCTATTTCGGTGTTCTCATCCAAAAGATATTCGTTATTTCATTTCAAAATGTCACTCATATCCCTCACTAACGGGTCCATGATGGGAGCTTGTGAAGCCAAGATGTCAGCGCTTTCGTTGCCCTGAACCCCATCATGACCAGGACAGTAGATCCTTGTCAACCCCTGGAGATTTGAAGCCTCAACAGCAGCTATCCACTCGTACCACAGCCATCTCTTCTGTAACTTCTGAAGTACATCCCTGCTTCCATACCACCACGTCCTTCTCTATCTACCTTTCTCTCTCTCGCTCTTTCTCCCGCCCATCTTCTTCCCTACTTCTCTAATTATTTCCCTCCCTCAACCTTCCAACTAATCCACCTTTCTATACCGCCGACATAAAATCACATTTTATCACCATCATAAGCTGGCCTACATTGTTCTAACAGCTTTCACCTTTAATTCTTCATCTTCACCCACATTCTAAACCACCAACAAACATTCATTTGTACCAACATTTCTTTCTTGTTTCCTTCCTGCTGTTCTTATTGGCAAAGACTTTGATTGCTCTTGCGCATGTTTTATGTTTTATGTTTTATCTCCATGCAAACAGATTCTGTTACATCGATAAGGGCGTACCTGTCTGGGAAGGTCAAGGTCGAATCGTAGCCCGTGGACGAACAGAACAACTGCTTATCGCTAGATTTGTAGATTGGCATACCGGGGCAGACAGAACATGGATAGGTAGAGAGAGAGAGATACGAGAGATATATAGAGAGAGAAAGAGATGGAAATGGAGGCAGACAGAACATAGATAGGTAGAAGAGAGATGAGAGTGAGATAGATAGAGAGAGAAAGAGATGGAAATGGAGGCAGACAAAACATAGATAGGTAGAGGGAGAGACAGAGAGAGAGACATGAGAGTGAGATAGATAGAGAGAGAAAGAGATGGAAATGGAGACAGATAGAAAATGGATAGGTAGAGAGAGAGAGATGAGAGTGAGATAGTTAGAGAGAGAAAGAGATGGAAATGGAGGCAGACAAAACATAGATAGGTAGAGGGAGAGAGAGATGAGAGTGAGATAGATAGATAGAGAAAGAGAAGGAAATGGAGGCAGACAAAACATAGATAGGTAGAGGGATAGAGAGAGAGAGAGAGAGAGAGATGAAAGTGATATAGATAGAGAGAGAAAGAGAAAGAAATGAAGGCAGACAAAAAGATAGATAGGTAGAGGGAGAGAGAGAGAGAGAGATGAGAGTGAGATAGATAGAGAGAGAAAGAGATGGAAATGGAGGCAGACAAAACATAGATAGGTAGAGGGAGAGAGAGATGAGAGTGAGATAGATAGATAGAGAAAGAGAAGGAAATGGAGGCAGATAAAACATAGATAGGTAGAGGGAGAGAGAGAGAGAGAGAGAGAGAGAGAGATGAAAGTGATATAGATAGAGAGAGAAAGAGAAAGAAATGAAGGCAGACAAAAAGATAGATAGGTAGAGGGAGAGAGAGAGAGAGAGATGAGAGTGAGATAGATAGAGAGAGAAAGAGAAGTAAATGGAGGCAGACAGAAGACTGTAGATAGGTAGATAGATAGAGAAATAGGGGCAGACAAAACATAGAGGAAAGGAGAGAGAGAGAGGAGAGAGAGAGAAGGAAATGGAGGCAGACAACACATACATAGAGGAAAGGAGAGAGAAAGAGGAGAGAGAGAGGAGAGAGCGAAGGTAACAGAGGCAGACAGAAGACCGTAGAAAGGTATAGAGATAGAGAAATAGTGGCAGACAAAACATAGATAGAGGAATGAAGAGAGAGGAGTGAGAGAAGAAAATGGGCAGACAAAACATAGATAGGTAGACAGTGATAGGGAGGGAGATGGAGGCTGACAAAACATGGATAGAGATAGAGAGAAAGAGAGAGAGAGAGAGAAAAAGAGTGCGAGGCAGACACAACTTGGAATAATAGAGAGGGAGAGGCAGACAAAACATAGATAGTTAGTGAGAGAGATAGAGAGAGACATGGGTGCAGACAACATAGATATCTATATAGAGAGAGGGGAGAGGGAGGCAGACTAAACATAGATAGAGAGAAAGAGAGAGAGAGAAACAGATGGAGGAAAACAAAACAGTGACGAAGAGAGAGATAGAGGCAGGCAAAACAAAGAGAGAGAAAGAGAGAGAGAGAGAGAGAGAGAGAGAGAGGAAAAGATAAACATTTTAATTTGATTTCGGGCAGCGGCCGTTAATCCTACTATTTTCGATTTCTAACTGCCAGATGGATTGTTAACGTTCTCGACACTGAACGCAAGAGTCCGATCTCACTATCCAGATATCATGGGGATTTTTAACAAAAGATCCACTTGAAAAAGTCCCTGTATCCACCGTGATTCGAACCTGAGACGTTCGGCACCCGAGGCGGACACCTTATCTCGAGACCACTGGTCAATATAATGTAAGTTTAATATGCTGTCTTCGAGTAATTGGGAAGATAGCATGACAAATGGACAATGAAAAGACTGGCAGATTGTACCATCATCACAAGAGACAGAGGCCGATGGAGATCGCTTGCAGCTGAACTTGAATTTGGAGCTTTCATTGAAACTGTACTAAAAAAATATTATTACTTCTACTAATACTACTACTACTACTATTATCACTACTACTACTGCTATTACTACTACTACTACTGCTACTACTACTACTACTACTACTACTACTACTACTACTACTACTAATATTCCTTATACTACTACTACAACTACTTGTGCTGCTACGACTACTACTACTGGTGGGTAGCGAGGTCTGGGATGGAGCTCGTTAAAGGAAAGTGAAGCGTCTGTTATAGCCTCCCCTTTCCAGGTGTAGAGATCGCCGCTTCATTGTTCGGCTTGTCGGGCCGGAGTTTCCATGCTAATGGAATTTCCTACATTATTGTGTCCCCAGCAGCACCTTCATGAGGGGACCCCTGTTTCTTACAGAGCCTGCTGTGGGGCGCGACCGAGTACCCGGCGGTATAACTGAGCGGGCAGATTAGGCTCATTAGCCTTGGTTGGCAGCCAATCTAAGAGAAGGTAAACTCTGACTCTAAACCCGGGTAGACGAAGCTCGTTAGCCTCTTCAGGCAGTTCGCCTAAGAAAGGAGGAACTCTGATTTTAAATCCACAAGTCCCAAGAAGTAATGGCTAGTCATGGGACGATGAGAGTATCTTCGGATGTCTCGAGTGGAATCCTCGGGAGAAAAATTCGGAGTGGTAGCACCTAAGGCGGATGGTTTAAAAATTGCGAACTCATTCCGGCAGCTCCTGCAGCTGAGCTGGGGCCAAATTGTCCTACTTTGCATTCCTTTGGATTACACCAGTGAGGCCGAGAGGGAGATCCTGCAGTTTGGACAGCCTAGGGTCTCCGTACTTACGCCTTGAAGAGGCTACTCACAGGCGCCTAGCGCATTGTCTACAAAGACTGAGACGCCTTCTTTGAATGATTATTACTACTACTACTAGTGCTGCTGCTACTAATACTATTAGCATTACTGCTAATACTACTACTACTACTATTATTACTATTACTATTGCTACAACTATTTCTACTACTACTATTACTACTATTACTGTTATTACTACTACTACTTTTATTACTATTACTACTACTTATATTATTACTACGATTAATACTAGCACTACTACTATTACTACTATTATTACTTTTACTATTACTATTATTACTACTACGATAATCTCAGTATCAGGGTAGTATAGCAGTAGCTTTTCATAGCAATAGTACTATGCTCAAATAACTTCATCGACACGTTCCAAACTACCTAGCTGTAAATGAACAACTGATTAAATATTAGCATAGGAATGGCAGCTAGTAAAGGAACTGGCCACTTCACCTCAGAAAACTGAGGATGGTTCCAAAGACAACTAAAATTATTTTTTTTCGACCAGAAATTTATGTTAACTGACTAGCTTTATCTTTTTGTCCTCGTTTGCTCAGTTTAATTGAAATTACTTTTTTTTTTAAATTGTCTTTTTTTCAAATTCCTAGGATTACCTGGTGAAGTTTGGATATCTGGCGGAGCAAGATTCACACTCCGGCGCTCTCCGTACAGAGGAATCTTTCTCTCAAGCACTGAAACAATTCCAAAAAATGGCGGGCATAGAGGTCACTGGTGAGTGAATACGTTTGGTTTTGTGCATGCAAGCTGTCTATGTTTGTATGTGTTTCTGTTATCATGTCACACTGGTGCTATTCCATCATTTGCCACCGGTGTGGCTTGGCATACATCGGTGAGACATGCTTGGAATTCCATGCCCGTTGCCAACAACACCTTAATTTCATTTTTAAGAATTCCATTTCTCCGGTCGCCAACCACTTCAAAGGTCATTGACATCAGAGGAATACCGATGCTAGTGTCATATGCGCAATTTAGGGTCCCAGAGAACAGGGTTAAATGAAGATAGAAGTTCAGACAACCTTACAAACAGTCGAAGGATTGATCAAGCAGCTGATATAGAGGACTTAAATTCGAACAGGTACACAATACAACATAACAGTCCAAACCTAACTAGGACACTTCCCACGAAAGCTGCAGCGTCGTCATAATACAAAGGACTATTTCAGTGGTTGAAACAAACATTCCTTGTCCAAATTAAGCAAAGGTACCTGACTAAGTAAATAATGAACTAAATAATTAACTACGAGAGGCGTTCAAGTCAAACCGGTACATTTTTAATGAAAATAAAAATGTCAATTAGTAAAAAATGCCATTTATTTTTCGATATAATCTCCTGCAACATTTATGCATTTATATCATTGATTAAGTAATGCTTGAACATTTTTAGTATATCTGAACTAATCCAGGACAGCTTGATTTACTTCGTCATCAGTGCTCAAATGCTGACATTCCAGGAATTATGTTATCGGCCCAAACAGGTGGATATCACTTAGAGCAACATCTGGGCTGTAAGGTGGATGTGGTAATACCTCCCAGCCGAGTTGTTGCAGATGGCACATAGTGCGGTGTGCCTTATTAGGCAGAGCATTATCTTGCAAGAGCAGGACGCTCTTTGTGATCAAACCAGGCCGTTTTTTTTCCACAGACGGTTATACACATCACTCAAAAGGCGTATGTACTGTTCACTGTTGATAGTGGCAACGCGCGGTAGAAACTCAATATCCAGGATATGGTGTTCCCCGTGACACTTCATCACAATACGCTATTTCCATGCAAGCACTAAGAGGGTTAACTCTCAATTATATGTATCTGTCACGTAACTGGCCCATGGCATGTGGACCACCTAGCAGTAATAGGACACACATGCCCCGAACTAATGATATTAGTTCCAACACTATATAACCCAATAATGTAGAACTAGAACAAAAAGTCCCGGTTTCATTTCCACGACCCTAAATTAAACAACTTACTAAACAACTACCTAAATGACTAATTGAAAACTATCTAAATAACTAACTAAATAAATAACTAACAAAATAACTAACTAACTAAAAAAATAAATAGCTAACTAAAAAACTTCAGAAAAGCTACATAACCAACAAAATAACTAACGAAATAACTGAAAAACTAACTAAATATCGAACTAAATAATTCAGTAAATCAATAAATCACTAACTAAATTATTAAGTAAAGCAATAATATATAACTAAATAAATGACTAAATAACTAACTAAATAACTAAAAAAATAATTTAAAAAATAACTAAATAACTAACTAAATATATAACGAACGAAATTAACTAAAACTAGCTAAATAACTAACTAAATAACTAACTAACTAAAATATTAACTAAATTACAAAGTAAATCAATAATATCAACCTAAATAAATAGCTAAATTACCAACTAAATAACTATTTAACTAAATATCTAACTAACTAAATAAATAAATTACTAACTAAATAACTAAGTAAATCAATAAATATCTAACTAAATAACTAACTAAATAACTAACTAACTAAATAACTTAGCAACTAAATAACTAACAAAATAACTAACACAATAATTAACGAAATAACTAAAACAACTAACTAAATATATTACTAAATAACTAACTAAATATTGAACTAAATAATTTACTAAATAAATAACTCAATAACTAACTGAATAACTAACTAACTAAATAAATAAATATCTAACTAAATAACTAAATAAATAGCTAAATGCCATACAAAATAACTAACGAAATAACTAAAAAACACTAAATAGGGAACTAAATAACTAACTAAATGACTAACTAAATATATAAAACTAAATAACTAACTAAATAGCTAACTAAATAACTAACTAAATAAATATTTATTTCACTAAATAACTAACTAAATAACTCACTGAATAACTAACTAATTATTTAACTAAACAACTAACTAACTAGTTAATTAACTCAACAACTAACTAAAAAACTAACAAAAGAGCTAACTGAATAACTCACTAAAGAACTAACTAAATAGCTAACTAGCTAAATAACTTTCTGAAAAACTGTATACCTACCGACCTAAACCTTTAAGTAATTGATTAAATACTTGTCGGACTAACTGATAAACTACACAGGTACCTAACAAACCACGTAACTCAGTTTGCCTTTTTGCGTGTTGTCAAACAATGGTGTTTTGTGTTTTAGAAAGATGAACCATAGTCCATGACGACAAAGAATGCGTTTCGCAGGAATAATCCGAGCAGAGAAGACACGTACTCCTCAGCCTATGTTCGGAAATCAAGTCTGTTTGCGATTCATCACAAACTCTCCGTAGTACAAAACCCAGAGCTGAACAAACCTAGCATAGGTGCATACAGACGCACACATACATCCAAGCACTGGTTTATGCGTTTTATATCGCCCAATTGACTAGGCGCGCCATCGCCAGTAGAAACTAGTGAGGCAAACACATAAAAGAATACAAATATTTTTCAATAGAGATCAAGTGTTACCCATAGAGTGAGATATCTCTCTCGGTGTACATTTTTTTATCTAAGGGAAAGGTGATACTAGAACATTTGGAGCAAGGCAGGCTGCTGCAGATGCTAGATTAGCAAACAATGTAACTACGTTACTACCTTCCCAATTGCCTAGTCAGTTAACTAACTTCCAAACTAATTAACCAACTAACACCGAACTAACTAACACACTAACCAACTAACTAAACAGCAAGTAGTGAATACATTATTTATAAACATATTGACTAGCTAACTTACCAACTGTCCCACTAATTATAAATCTAATTGGGGACGGCGTGGGTTAGTGGTTAAGTGACACGGCTCACAATCCGAAGGTGCTGGGTTCGATCCCCATAACAGTACCGGCCGTTACCCCGGGGAAGCAAACCCTTAGAAAATGCAGGAGGAAGCAGACCCTTACATAAAATGGATGCCGAAGTCTGATGCACTGGCCAACGGGCGCAAAAAAACCGTAGTGGAAAATAGAAAAATGTAGTGAAATCAAAACAACAACAAAATCAAGCTAAATTACCAAATAACACAAATTATCCAACGGCCTAACAAACTACCTACATAACTTAACAACTTATTAATTACATAACCAAAAACTACCCATTTAACTAACTAACTTATTATGTACTTAAAAATCTAACCATCTAACAACCAACTAACTATCCAGCAACTAGCTCCCCAACACTCCAACTAATTAAACAACAAACTAACTAACCAATTAACTCACTGTCTAACAAAGTGAGCAGCTAACTAACCAACTATTTACCAACCTAACTAACCAATTAACTAACTGCATATATATCTAGCAAACTAACTAACCAACCAACCAAATAACCAATTCAGGTCATGTCATCCGGTAACCTGTAAGGTCGTTGGGGCACACATGAAAACATCCCCCCCCCCCTAATCCCACGCCACCCATCTCTATCAGCGGCCGCTGCCTGGTCGGAGATTGGTCCATTTTATTAATGTTGTCTCCCACCTCTTTTTGGGACGACTTCTTCGTCGTCTGTCTTGCACCTTTCCGTGTATGATCGTATTTGCAAGACCTTTTGTTCTCGATATATGTGCATGTACCAAGCGAGTTTCCTTATTTTGACAGTTGCCAATGGGTCTTCAAAAGGCCCTTTTCCTCATTTTTAACTCGATCTTCATATGTGACATTTAAAAGTCATCAGAAACATCTTATTTCCAACGCATGTATCTTTCGCGGCAGGTGAGCTGTAATTGTCCATGTCTCACAAGCATAGAAAAATATTGACAGGACCAATCTTCGAATTAATCTGATATTCGTACATTTGGAGAACCGTTTGTCTTGCCAGATTTTACTACGCCATGCAAGCGCGGCTATTGTCTGAGCTATTCTGCCAACACATCGCATTTTGAGCCTCATCACTGAAAATCGAAACCAAATATTTAAAACGGTCGACCATTTCGAGTTTCTGACCATTAGCTTTTACTCCATTGTCGAATACTCGGCGTTGTTGGTCACTAATTGTGTCTTTCCAGCTTTAATCTCCATATCATAGTCAAGAGCTGTTTCAATGAGCCTTCTGACCCATTCCCAGAGTTCCGCTTCTCGTCGATGTCATTTGAAAAACCAAGGTTTGTAATCGTTCAGTCCCCTTTCGTGACAGTACCAATGTGACCTCCAAGTACCTCACTCATTTTTCCCTTAAAGTGTGGCGGAGAGTGTACCATCCTGTCTCACACCGACTGGTGTGTAAAACAAATCCACCTACCTTTACAAGACCCGTAATGAACGCCTTTTAATTCTGGTTTAAAAAAAATTGGAGGTGTTGAAAGTGAATAAATGTCCAGGTCAAGATGGTATTCATCCAAAATTGCTGTATGAAATTAGAGACCAACTAGTAAAACCATTGGCTATATTATGTTCTCAATCACGTACAAAAGGGATTGTTCCACGGGATTGGAAAGATGCAGGAGTGATCCCCTTATTCAAAAAAGGCAAAAAATCAGATCCAGCAAATTATAGACCGGTGAGTTTTACGAGCATAGTCTGTAAATTGTTAGAGTCAATAATCAAAGAAAACATTGTAATGCATTTAGACAAATTTAATCTAATTAGAAATAGTCAGCATGGGCTTACTAGAAGGAGATCATGCTTAACAAATCTATTAGAATTCATGGAAGAGGTTACTAAAATCATAGATAAAGGGGATCCAGTGGATGTTATTTATCTAGACTTTGCAAACGCCTTTGATAGAGTACCTCATCAAAGATTATTTCGAAAGTTAAAATCACATGGAATAGGTGGGGAAGTTGCCAAATGGATTGAAAATTGGTTAACGGGAAGAAGGCAGAGGGTGGGCATAAATAAGGAGTACTCTGAGTGGAGTGAAGTGAAAAGTGGTGTGCCACAGGGCTCGTTTTTGGGACCAATTTTGTTCTTGATATATATAAATGATTTGGACATTGATATGAGATCCATGATTGCAAAATTTGCTGATGACACAAAACTATGCAGTAGTGTCTCATCTAAAGCGGAAATGGATATATTGATGTCGGATTTAGATAAAATTCGAGAATGGTCCAAAAGCTGGCAAATGTAGTTTAGTGTAGATAAATGTACAGTCATCCACATGGGTAGATCCAATATGGAACATAATTACAGAATGGGAGAAAACAATATTAGAAAGATAGATAAGGAAAGGGACCTAGGGGTTATAATAGATCATACAGGAAAGGTGAGTGAGCAAGTTAAGGTAGCAGTGAAAAAGGCAAATGCAATGTTAGGTATGATAAAAAGAAATATTAAACATAGGAGCAAGGAAGTGATCGTCAAACTGTATAAAGCTTTAGTTAGACCTAGATTGGAGTACTGTGTACAGGTGTGGAGTCCTTATCATAGACATGCTAGAAAGAATACAAAAAAGAGCGACAAAGATGATAGTGGGATTCCAGAATTACAGTTATCAGGAACGACTCAGAAAAACCGGCCTACAGTGTCTCGAAGAGAGAAGAATTCGTGGTGACTTAATACAGGTTTATAAGATGATCAGAGGAATCGATAAATTAGACTATAACAAGTTTTTTTAAAATATAGCCACCTACAAAAACACGAGGACATCGCTACAAGCTGACTAAAGAGAAGTCCAGGTTAGATATTAGGAAATATTTTTTTAGTCAGAGAGTGGTGTCTGCTTGGAATGCATTGCCAGGGGAGGTAGTGGAGGCAGGGACAGTTAATGCATTTAAGAATAAACTGGATGCGCATAGTTCTTAGAGCAAGGTGATGTAAATGTAACTGGTTGTATACAGACTCTGCAGGGTCTTCTAAACCAGTATAAAGATGTTAAGTTAAATTAGGTGTTCAACGACCTTTATAATATTTCCGTTGATTTTATACATCCTCATTGTTGCCCATATTGCATTATGTCATACCCTATCAAACGCCTTTTTGAAATCAACAAACCTATGATGCAGTTTTTGCTGCTGTTCTAGATATTTCTCGCTTCGCAGTCTTAAATTAAATATATGTTCTCTAGTGCTTCTTCCCTGTCTGAACCCTGCCTATTCCCCAGAAATGATGTTCTCCGCTTGAGGTTTCAATCGGTCGAGGATTGTTCTAAGCATGACCTTCCTATAGTCGCCGTTGAGGCTTATTGTTCTGTAATTCTGGCACAATTTAGGTTTACTGACTTAGGTAAAGGTATAACCATTGATTTTGTCCATAAGTTCGTGTCGCCCAGATTTTGTTACAGATGTGTGTCAGGCCTTCCGCCACTACCCCCCCCCCCCCCCCCCCACCTGCCTGTAAGAACTCTGCTGGTATATTGTTATGGTGGCCGCCTTCACTCGTCTCAATGTCTTTACCGCTGCAGCTACCTCCTTCTTTATTATCAGTTGGTCATCCTCTATCGTTGTTGGTGTTGGAGGAATTATTTTCCCAATTCGTCCCGTCCTTCATTGCTGTATAACTGGGAATAGTACTCTATCCATCGTGCCAGTACGATATTGTCCTCTTTAAGGCACTTGCCACTTTTATCATCGATCACAGTTTCTGCCTTGTCTAGATGTTACCAGTTTTTTTTACCATATTGTATGCCCCTTTAGCGTCATTTCTGTATAATTTCTCTTCGATGTTTGTACATTGCTCAGATCCACATCTTTTTCGTCTATATTACCTTTCGTTGTATTACTTTCTTTTACCTCTTTATATCTGCGGACCTCATAATTTGAACCAATGCAGCATTCGAAATAACAACCTAAATTACTTTTTAACTAACTAACCAACCAACTAGCTTCCTAAATACCTACCTAATTAATCAACTTACAAAAGAGATAACTAGTCAACCATCTATTCAACAAACTATTTATCGAACTAATCAACCAACGTTAACTAACTTAACTAACTATTTAATTAATCAACTTATAAATTCGCTAAACTGCCAATTAATTACTAATTAAGCAACTAACAAATTACCTAACAGACTAATCAACTATCTAAACAGACCAACTAAGTAACCAACTAACTAGTTATTAATCTTACTAGTCATATACGTACCTAATCAACCAATTAACTAACCAAATAACTAACTGACTATCCAAATAACTAACAAACTAGCTAATTACCTAACCAAACGACTAACCAACTAACTAATTCATTAACTACGTAAAAAATTAACTATCTAATCAACTAACTATGCACTCAACTAACTAACTAATTCAACAAACTAACTAACCAACTAACTAGCCAACTAACTAACCAACTGACTGACCATCTAATTAATAAACAATCTAACTAATTACCTAACCAAATAACTAACAAAATAACTAGTTACATAACTAAATAACTGAACAACTAACTAATTACCTACTTCCTAACAAACTAACTATTTAGCCAACTAAGTAACCAATTAATTAACTAACCAACCAATTAGTCAGATAGCTTTCTAGTCAACTAGTTACCCACTAGTTATCTAACTAACTAACTAACCAACTATTTAACCAACAAATTAACCACATGACTAACCATCTTAGTAACTAACTTACTAGCTAACTACCTAACTATACGTCTAAACAGCTAACCAACTAATTAATTACCTAATAAAATAACTAACCAACTAACTAATTATCTAACCAACTACCCAACTAACAAACCAAATAACTAACCATCTAACTAACTAACCAACTAACGAATTACCTAACTAACCAACTATCTAACCAACTAACTAACCAACTGACTAACCATCTAGCTAACTAACGAACTATTTGATTATCCATTAAACGAACTATCTAATTAAATAATTAATCAATTAGCTGTCAAGCCAACTAACTACCTACTAACTGTATAACTTACTAACTAACTAACTATCTATCCAACTATTTAACCAACGATCTAACTAACTAACTAGCTAATTATTTCCAGTTTTCAAAGTACGATTATTTTTTATTCTTCAGGAAAATTTGATAATGCCACGCAGATAATGATGGAGGCGCCAAGATGTGGTAACAAAGACAATGTACAGCTAGGAGTTGGTGCCAGGCGCAGACGGTATGCTTTGCAAGGTATGTTCACACTTCCTCCTTCTTCTGCTTATTCCTTTAACCCAGTCTCATTGTGTTTAATGAGTTTTTGATTTCCAAAGCCATTCATGAGTTCTTTGCCATCTTAAAGAACGTTCTGTGTTAGTAGACGTGTAGTAATTATTCCTACATTATGTGTGGTTTGAAGAAGATGGACACACGCTCTCCTAGTTGTAGTGTAATGCGGGGATTTTCAGTATGATTATGGTTGTTGGGATCACAGTTACGATCCCCACTTCATTGACCAGGCTGATGCTGTTGTTGCGATTAAATTGCTGGGGTCGAGAGGTAAGGCACTCGCCTCTCAAAGTAATAAACGGAAGTGGCGTGTGTTCACGCTCTCGCTGGTTTCAAGAGACGCCTGGTCTCAAAGCAGTTGGGACCAGAATGTCTTCATTCTGAATTACCTCCAGTCCTCTTGACTTATGTCTTGCCACTGGTCCAAGATAGGTCGGGACTACAGAGTGAGGTTGATGACCAATGCAGCGTTTAACTCTCTAAAATTCAAATACAGCGCAGTTTGCATCATCAAGACAAAACCGTCTGATGATGTCACTATCATCGCTTTCGATTGGCAACTAACTTTTATCCATCCAACCCCACTCAGCATCTCGCCTTTAGTTTAGTTTAGTCGAAGAATCAGCGTAATTGCACACGGTTTAACCCATAAGTGCTTTGTTATTCTCAGTTTTGTTGGAGAATCTCAGCACAACGCATAATCTCGTAGCACCCGCGAGGATCCCGTGATATATTGGCTAGATTTTTAACATAATTTTGAATTTTGCCTAGGCAGCGGCCGTTTAGTCTACTCTTTTCGATATTTAACCTCTGAGGGATTTTTAACGTGCGCGACACTGTACACGGGTGTCCGATAACTACTACCCAGAGATCCGGGAGAATACCAGAATGTCCACGTGAAAAAATCCCGGTCTCCACCGTGATTTGAACCCGCAACCTCCAACACACGAGGCTGATGTCTTACCTCAAGACTATTCAATCCCACAGTTTAGAATTGAATGGCAGAGTATGAAATTCTACGAGTTGAAACGTCTTCTACGCGTAATGGGGTGTAGCGGTTATGTAACAAATGACGTGTGACCTTAACCACAATTGATTTACTTATTCTCTTCAAATTGAAGCATGGGAGCACTACCACAACCGGATCCAATACGTGGTTGCATCTGAGCATTTGCTGGGGCGCCTTAGCTGTTCTCAAATCTCCTTGTTCTACGTATTTTCTCTGGCAGTAGGTTTCAGTGGTTCCTCTCATATCTCTGGGTCTACTGAATAAGGTGGGTCTGGGTCCTCATGGATATAGTGCAATGCAGCGCTATCCATAGAGGTTGGTATGTTTCACCTGAGACGAGTTCTTGGTCAGTACATTTCACCTGATGCGAAGTGCAGTCTTGACCAGTGCGTTTCACCTGATGTGAGGTACAGGCTTGGCTAGTATGATTCACCTGATGGGAGGTGCGATCTTGGCTAGTATGATTCACCTGATGTGAGGTACGGTCTTGGCTAGTATGATTCACCTGATGTGAGGTACGGCCTTGGCTAGTATGATTCACCTGATGGGAGGTGCGGTCTTGGTTAGCATGGTTCACCTGATGTATGGTGCGGTCTTGGCTAGTATGTTTCACATAATGTGAGGTGCGGTCTTGATTAGTATGATTCACTTGCCCCTGAAATGATTTGGTGTCTTGGTAAGTAGATTTTTACAAGATCCTTTATGTTGGGGTCATGTCAATATTTTACACCTGAACTGGCATAAGGTGATGTATTGGTCAGTATGGTTCACCTGACCCTGATTAACGTAATCTGAAAAGTATGTTTCACATGACCCTGAAAATTAAACGTAGTCTAAAATGTATATTTCACCTGGCGTGACATGCAGTCTCAGTCAATATGTTTCATTCGACCCTTACATGATTTGGTTTCTTGATCAGTATGTTTCTCTTAACCCTGATTAGTATAGTCCAATCAGTATGTTTCTCCTGACATATGCTATCAGAATGTATCAACTGTCTGCACAAGAACCCCACCTCACCTCCAAGCAGCGCTCCCAGAAAGCGAACTGTTTCATGGCCGTATGGCTAGTGAAGTGGGTATCGGCACTATGGTCCCTATATGGGAGAACTTACTGAGCAGCCTGGCAATGCACTGCAGCCAGGTGTACTCTGGTCCACTTTCACAGGTCGCGAGGAGAGAAAATCTTTACTAAAGAAAGTAGTCAGGCGTACCTATCTCAAGTACGCGATGCGTTAGCAACATTTAGACCGTCAGTACCGCCGCAGCCTCGCCACATATTTTTTGTATACCTCCTAGGAAGCATATGGGCCAAGCAAGACCTGACCTACAAGATCTCAGACTTTCCAAAAGGAATTTCCAGTGACCTCGTCCAGAAGGAGGTCTACGACGCATTTAAGGTCAGTAATGACTATTATACTGATGTATGATGGAGAAGACTGTTCAGAATGAGGAACAAAGGCTGTTTGACCAGTAGTTGCCATGCAATGTGCAGGATATTTTTTGTTTACACATTTCGTTGTAATATAATAAATAAATTCTTTACAGGTGGTTCGAATCCGTTGTTTATTATTATTATACGCTTTTACTAACAATGATGACCAACGTTTATTTGCTTTATTGACTACGAGTAAGTCTTTGGTCGAGTTCCCAGGAGTAAACTTTTTGAGATGCTGCAACAAATAGGTATAGAGAGACTAATCTGATCAGTATGATTTACCTGACCCTGACTAACAAAGTCTGATCAGTATGTATTGCCTGACTCTAAATAACATAGTCTGATCAGTATGTTTTGCCTAACTCTAACTAACATAATCTGCTCAGTATGTATTTCCTGACTAACATAGTCGGATAAGTTTGTTGCATTTGACCCTAACACAAATAGATCAATACGTTTTGCCTGACCCTAACTAACACAGTCTGATCAGTTTGTTTTGTTTGACCCTAACTAACACAATATGATCAGTTTGTTTTATCTGACCCTAACTAACACAGTCTGATCAGTATATTTTGTCCGACCCTAACTAACACAATCTGATCAGTTTGTTTTGTTTGACCCTAACTAACACAATATGATCAGTTTGTTTTGTCTGACCCTAACTAACAGTGTGATCAGTATGTTTTGCCTGACGCTGACTAGCATAACCTAGTCAGTATATTCAGCATTATTCTTTTTCTCCCCACCCCCTCCCCCACCAGACTCCCTACGTAACCTTTCCTCCCTGCACATCCTCAATGCGGTGAGAATCACGCCATCCCGTTGAAAGACACATTTCTGAAGACAGAGAGGAGGGACGCGGAAACAGAAGACAGACACGGACACCGGTCTGACGTACAACAAGACAGATTACTCCCTACAAACTCCATTCTCGCGGCTCCCGTCCCAAGGCTGCGGGGTATCCGGATCTCCAGCTAGAGCCTCCATGGATCACGGTCGCCACATTCACCGCTAAAACAAAACACGACAGCACCCCCTCCGTCCCCATACCGAGGGAAGTGGTTGTCAATCTCTATCGAAACATGTCACCAATACCCTCATTAACATCTGCGCTCCCCCCCCTCCCCACCGAAAAAGGGCCCAGTATGGGTGGTAACATTGAATATGCTGACATGAAACGGGACTGGCTATGTCACGAGGTTGGCCAGGACACTAGTTCGATTCGACATTACAATCGCCGGTGTCACTAAAGTAATCCTAAAGGGCCAGGGCCAACAAGATGTTGAAGTCGCATGTCTGCTGCACTCTGGTGGCCATCAGCACAACAATGGTGTGGGCTTATGCATGAGACCCTCACCCACAGACAGTATAGTATCCTGGCACGTATCTCGTACAGGCTCCTTGGCACGCATCTCGTACAGGCTCCTTGGCACGCATCTCGTACAGGCTCCTTGGCACGCATCTCGTACAGGCTCCTTGGCACGCATCTCGTACAGGCTCCTTGGCACGCATCTCGTACAGGCTCCTTGGCACGCATCTCGTACAGGCTCCTTGGCACGCATCTCGTACAGGCTCCTCTGGCACGTATCCCGTACAGGCTCCTCCTGGCAAGTGTCTCGTACAGGCTCCTCCTGGCACGTATCTCGTACAGGCGCCTCCTGGCACGTATCTCGTACAAGCTCCTTGGCACGTATCTCGTACAGGCTCCTTGGCACGTATGTCGTACAGGCTCCTTGGCACGCATCTCGTACAGGCTCCTTGGCACGCATCTCGTACAGGCTCCTTGGCACGCATCTCGTACAGGCTCCTTGGCACGCATCTCGTACAGGCTCCTTGGCACGCATCTCGTACAGGCTCCTCTGGCACGTATCCCGTACAGGCTCCTCCTGGCAAGTGTCTCGTACAGGCTCCTCCTGGCACGTATCTCGTACAGGCGCCTCCTGGCACGTATCTCGTACAAGCTCCTTGGCACGTATCTCGTACAGGCTCCTTGGCACGTATGTCGTACAGGCTCTTTGCCACGTATCTCATACAGGCTCCTTGGCCCGTATCTCGTACAGGCTCCTTGGCACGCATCTCGTACAGGCTCCTCCTGGCACGTATCTCGTACAGGATCCTCCTGGCACGTATCTCGTACAGGCGCCTCCTGGCACGTATCTCGTACAGGCTCCTCCTGGCACGTATCTCGTACAGGCTCCTCGGCACGCATCTTGTACAGGCTCCTTGGCACGTATCTCGTACAGGCTCCTTGGCACGTATCTCGTACAGGCTCCTCCTGGCACGCATCTCGTAAAGGCTCCTTGGCACGCATCTCGTACAGGCTCCTCCTGGCACGCATCTCGTACAGGCTCCTCCTGGCACGTATCTCGTACAGGCTCCTTGGCACGTATCTCGTACATGCTCCTTGGCACGCATCTCGTACAGGCTCCTCTGGCACGTATCCCGTACAGGCTCCTCCTGGCAAGTGTCTCGTACAGGCTCCTCCTGGCACGTATCTCGTACAGGCGCCTCCTGGCACGTATCTCGTACAAGCTCCTTGGCACGTATCTCGTACAGGCTCCTTGGCACGTATGTCGTACAGGCTCCTCGGCACGCATCTCGTACAGGCTCCTTGGCACGTATCTCGTACAGGCTCCTTGGCACGTATCTCGTACAGGCTCCTCCTGGCACGTATCTCGTACAGGCGCCTCCTGGCACGTATCTCGTACAAGCTCCTTGGCACGTATCTCGTACAAGCTCCTTGGCACGTATCTCGTACAGGCTCCTCGGCACGCATCTCGTACAGGCTCCTTGGCACGTATCTCGTACAGGCTCCTTGGCACGTATCTCGTACAGGCTCCTCCTGGCACGCATCTCGTACAGGCTCCTCCTGGCACGTATCTCGTACAGGCTCATTGGCACGTATCTCGTACAGGCTACTTGGCACGTATCTCGTACAGGCTCCTTGGCACGTATCTCGTACAGGCTCCTTGGCACGTATCTCGTACAGGCTCCTTGGCACGTATCTCGTACATGCTCCTTGGCACGTATCTCGAACAGGCTCCTTGGCACGTATCTCGTACAGGCTCCTTAGCACGTATCTCGTACAGGCTCCTCCTTGCACGTATCTCGTACAGGCTCCTTGGCACGTATCTCGTACAGGCTCCTTGGCACGTATCTCGTACAGGCTCCTCCTGGCACGTATCTCGTACAGGCTCCTCCTTGGCACGTATCTCGAACAGGCTCCTCCTGGCACGTATCTGGTACTGGCGCTTCCTGGCACGTATCTCGAACAGGCTCCTTGGCACGTATCTCGTACAGGCTCCTTGGCACGTATCTCGTACATGCTCCTTGGCACGTATCTCGAACAGGCTCCTTGGCACGTATCTCGTACAGGCTCCTTAGCACGTATCTCGTACAGGCTCCTCCTTGCACGTATCTCGTACAGGCTCCTTGGCACGTATCTCGTACAGGCTCCTCCTGGCACGTATCTCGTACAGGCTCCTTGGCACGTATCTCGTACAGGCGCCTCCTGGCACGTATCTCGTACAGACTCCACCTGGCATGACTAAAACATAAACATGGTCATCTCACAATAATTGTAGCATACGCCCCCACAGACAAGGTACAACCTCAGGCTAATGACGACTTCTACCTGTATCTGACCAATGCCCCAGCCACAGTTTCTTCTCCTGATGAATGCATCCTACTGGGTGATTTCAGTTTCAGTATCTCATCGTAATTGTTATGAATCGTTCATGGGCTCATTCGGCAGTGGACATGCAAATGACAACTCAGACAGGTTCCTTTCAGTTTCCGTAGCGTTCAGTCATGAAGATTACTGACTCATGGTAACCTCGCTTAGACATCCGCCGCTGCATATGGATCTCTAACGATCTAAGGACTAGGAAGAAACTCGAAAAATATCAATAGACGTTGACCACATTATCACCTCACATGTCGTAAAAATAGTTATCCAATGGATCCCTGATCACTCTTAATATACATGTCAACGACAAGGTAGACATGCTAACAAATAAAGGTTTAAGCCAAGAACGGCCATACAGAGAAACAACTTTACAAACAGCTATACAACTCACAAGAACAGTAAACAAAGAAAATTGGCTGAACTGTGCACAGAAAGGCAGGTTTACCGACACATGTCAAGCCCCAATCCAGATCACGGTGTTAGTCAACTCACATGGAAGGATCCAACACGATTTTCTGTCTGAGAGCTAAACATATCCCACTTAACGGAATCCAACCACAACACACTCTGGACTGTCATCCGTGCACACACCCATACGAAACTGTTGATTACCATTTCTTTGAGAACTTGGCTCCTTAAAGATGTTAGGGCAATACTTCTTCAGAGAACAGATACATGGACAACTCTAAACTAAACACCAAATAACAAACATGCGCGGATACCTTGTTATGGCATTGGGCCGATAGGCGAGAGCCTGGCTGCTGCGGATTCAGAAACAACAACATCGCGTCAGAATGTTTCACCTGACCCCAATTACATTTTGCTCCACATACGGAGAGGTCGTGGTTTTATTCTTTCTTCTCCTGGTAAGGAACACATATTGTACGCGAAGAACAAATACATTTTGAGCTCAAAACTATGGATCCAAGGTAGCGCTGTGGTTAGTGCACTTGGCTCTACAACCGAACGATCGGGATTCGGTTCCCTGTTGGTGCTGAATTTTCCCCATCGTGAAACGGTTCCTCGGGTCTATCCAGACTCAAAATGAGGATACCAGAATAATCTCGGAAAGTAAAGGCGGCCGATGTTAACCACATCACCTTTAGTTGGTCCAATTGTCGCATTGGCGTGTTAACGGGAAATTTCCTTTTTTTAATTTAAATTGATAAGCAGGGCACATGTGAGTTTCCTTGCTGATGTTTTGTCTTATTTCCTGCAGGTTTGGTCTGACGTGTCACCATTACAGTTTACAATGCGCCCATACAACGAGAGAGCTGACATTACCGTTAGATTTGCGCGTCGCAACCATGGCGACGGGAATCCATTTGATGGGCGTGGTCGGACTCTGGCGCATGCGTTTTTCCCTCAGTTTGGTGGCGATGTTCATTTTGACGACGATGAAGACTGGACGATAAATATTTCATCGGGTATATTATATGTTGTATCGTCATTGAATGAGCTGAAAACAGTCGGTGGCTCATAATTGTGTGCATGCATCATCAAGATCAGCGACCTATAGCTTAACTAGACCCTATGCAAACTGATGAGAACGATCTAGAAATACAGGGCCTTCTCGATGCAAAACATGAAGCGCACAGGGAATACCAGAGGCACACACCATCTCCGGCAGCAAAAGCTGCCTTCAATACTGCTCGCAAAGCAGTCCAGACCAGGCTTAGAGAGATGCAAGACTACTGGCTCAGCAAAAGAGCGGACGAAATTGAGATGTTCGCCGATCGTCATGACACCAAACGGTTTTACGAGGCACTGAAAGCTCTCTTCGGCCCGCAGCTCTCTAGTAATACTCCAGTTCGCAGTGCGGATGGGGTACTGCTAACAGATAAGGTTCAGATTCTAGACAGATGGGCAGACCACTTCTGCAAAATACTAATCCACCCATCGTCCATAAATGAAGAGGCCATCCGGCGAATGCCGCAGGTGGAACTGAACCTGGCGTTAGATGAAGTAATAACTGAGGAGGAAGTCGACAGGGCAATCAGTTCACTATCTATAGGAAAAGCTCCAGGAGCTGATGCAATACCAGCAGAGGTATATAAGACAGCTAGCCCATCCGTCACCAGAAGGATCACTGAACTCTTCTGTCACATGTGGGCTGAAGGTAAAATTCCGCAGGAGCTAAAAGACGCCTCAATCGTTCACCTATACAAAAGAAAAGGCAATCGTCAGGAATGCGACAATCATCGTGGAATATCGCTACTCTCCGTAGCAGGCAAGATCCTAGCGCGCTTACTGCTAAACAGGCTCAACAAACACCTTGAACAAAGCCACCACCTCCCAGAAAGGCAATGTGGATTCAGAGCCGGAAGAGGAACCGTGGACATGATTTTTGCCGCTCACCAAGTACAAGAGAAGTGTCGAGAGCAAAATCAGGCCTTGTACACCACATTTATTGATTTGACAAAGGCATTTGATACAATAAACAGAGGAGGGCTGTGGATGATAATGTCTAAGTTTGGCTGCCCCAACAAGTTCATAACAATGGTGAAACAGCTGCACGAAGGCATGTGTGCTCGTGTACTGGACAGCGGTGCAATATCTAAAACGTTTCTAGTATCAAACGGAGTAAAACAAATATGTGTACTCGCCCCGACTTTGTTCAGCATGATGTTCGCGGCCACGATGACAGACCCCTTCAGATCATTGGAGCTTGGAATACCCATAAAGTACCGCACAGATGGCAAGTTACTCAATTCCAGAAGAATGAAGGCCAAAACCAAAGTGGCTGGCGACATAATCAGGGAACTTGTATTTGCTGACGACTGCGCTCTAATGAGCAACTCAGAACTGAACATGCAGGTTGGAATGAACCAGTTCTCTGACGCATGCGAAAATTTTGGCCTGACCATAAATGCAAAAAAAAACAGAGGTCATGTACCAACCAGCACCAGGCATGCCGTACACAAAACCAGAGACTACAGTCAGCGGGCAGACGTTGAATGCCGTAGACAAATTCACATATCTGGGCAGCACGCTGTCGAGATCTGTGAGCCTAGACGATGAGGTGGCAAGCAGAATAGCAAAGGCCAGCACAGCCTTTGGTAGAATGCGCTCGATGGTCTGGGCACGTCGTGGCATCAGCGTCAAGACCAAACTCAAAGTCTACCGTGCAACCATCATTCCAACCCTACTATACGCTTGCGAAAGCTGGACTGTATACTCTGGACATGCAAGGAGGTTAAACAACTTCCACACAGGTTGCCTGAGGCGAATATTCCACATCCGATGGCAAGATCGTGTCACTGACATCGAGGTTCTCTCGAGGGCTAACATGCCCAGCATCCATGCACTGCTAGAAAAAGCACGACTAGGATGGGCCGGACACCTCGTCCGTATGTCAGACGAGCGGCTCCCAAAGAAGCTTCTCTACGGCGAGCTGAGAGAGGGATGGCGCGAGAGAGGGCGTCCAATGAAACGTTTTAAAGACGGTCTGAAGGACTCACTAAAAAGTTGCCAGATAGACATCGACACCTGGGAATGTCTTGCGAAAAACAGATCTGACTGGAGAAGCGCAGTCAAATCGGGTGTAGCTGCCTGTGAAGATGACCGTGTTGTGAAAGCCCAGAACAGACGCGAGACGCGGAAATCCCGAGCAGCGGAAACTACCTTCCCCTTCTACAAACCTCGTGTGCCCGATATGTAGCAGATGTTTTCGTGCTCGAATTGGCCTGTTCAGCCACATGCGCACCCACACCTAACAGGGAAATCTGTGACAAGGATGATGGCGGCGGTCCTCATCGACAACGATAGACAGCTATTGTGCAAACTGGCTACCTTCGTCCTGTCTGGCTAAGAGAATAAGGATCAAAGAGCGAAGGCAAACTTGGTCCTAAAAATTATGTGCTGAAATCGGTTTAAGCGCAGATATCGTGACCTCGTTTTAAATTACCACACATTTTATTTAGGACGAAATGGAACGTCTGGTCAGGCAAAATATATTGATCAGACATGTTAGTCACGGTCAGGCAAGACAAACTGATCAGAGAAGTCAATCACGATGAGGCAAAATATACTGATCAGACATGTTAGTCACGATCAGTCAAAATATACTGATCAGACATGTTAGACACGGTCAGGCAAAATATACTGATCAGACATGTTAGTCACGGTCAGTCAAAATATACTGATCAGACATGTTAGTCACGGTCAGTCAAAACATTCTGATTAGACATGTTAGTACTTCCTTGAGGTAACGGTCGGTTTGTGTGATGGGGATCGAACCCAGCACCTTCGGATTGTGAGTCACGGAAAACCAGTTTGTGGTAAACATCCCTCTAGGATGTTGTGGAAAGTATGGGAGTGTGATCTAAGTATTATGGGTCTTTTCCTCGTTCTCTATCACCTCGAGGGTACCAGGCTGCTGTCGCCATGCATCGACCATCGTTTTGTCCCAATCTGTGACCTGCAAAGCTGTGTTCTGTCTTGCCTGCATAGATTTGCCAAGGACAATTGTCGAATGTCAGAATTGTAGAGGCTTTGTATGCGTTGGTTCCAGAGAGTGTTTCTAACCAAGTGTCTCTGAAGAGATACCTCAGCTTTCCGTACAGAGATTATGTAAATGTCGATGTCTCAGCACCTCAGCACATATCATGGATCACAGTGAAACTGAAGAGAGAGATAGAGGCTTGTAGATTCTAGTCTTGGAAACCGTGTTAATGGACGAGACGTCTGCCCAGTCCACGGGGCGACGTCTTGTCAGTTCAGGTTCCAAGTTATTCTACATATTGAGGAGTCACCCAAAATAGCTGTACACATTGACATTCTCTAATCACACCCCGCCAAGGACGACCGGATCAAAATCGACGAAACGATAGCGCAACACGTTGATCTTCGAGAAATCCATGATTTACCTGCATGATTTGGTTGGCTTCTGTTGATGATTCTGTGAGAACTATGTCGTCGCAAATCAAAGGTGATAGAGGCATCTGCTTTCAATATAGGGGCCAAATGTGTCCCAGTTGCATCGACTGATGACTGATTCCAAACATGCGGAGAAGATGTTCGATGAGATAGGATCCCCCCCCCCCCCCCACTTCCTTGCGGACATCCTTCTAAACTGGTACCACAATTTGACGTTGGAAGGGATGACATATGGTAGTGCAGTTCGTTTAGCTGTTGACGGGAATTCTGATATACTTGCAACCATGAGGACATATTGTTCCAGTGAACGTCAGGCAGAATGGGGTTCTACCGAATCAAATGCATTTTTGTAGTAGATGAAGATTACTTCATGCAGACATGATGCAGAGTCCATGGTAATAAAGTTTAGCTGGAGGTTCTTACAAATGTTCTGTGTGCACACTTCTTGTGCAATCTGACAGGCTTGTCCCTGTTCATCTCTTGATGATATCTTTCCCCTTTTATCACTATTTTCATCTGGAAAGTCTGCCCTGTACTTTTCTTGCAAGTACAGTTTTGAATAAGATTGTATGTCTTTCATAAGAACGAAATATCTCAACTATTATCAGGGTCTGCGATCAACAGCTGCATTTAGCGTAGTCTGACCTAAAGAATAGGCATCATGGCGGTACCCATTAAGCCAGCTGGAATCGGATGTTTCAAGCAAAAGGACGCAGATATCACAGCCTCGCTGTAAACTACAACACATTGACCCAAAGTTCTTTTCAGGACGAACACCGAAGAAAAAGAATATGGAAAAGAAGAAAAGAAGAAGAAGAAGAAGAAGAAGAAGAAGAAGAAGAAGAAAAAGAAGAAGAATTTCAGTTTCATAATTATTTTTTTTTAAATCTGCAAAGGTCAGACCAGTTAAGTAGGCTGGCCGAGGAAGCACACGTGTCACTGTGTTTGACCAACATTGCGGAACGAGCAGTAATGTGCGGGTGTGTTGTTTTCGCTGAGACGTTTTAGCACTTCCAGATAGAACTGATGATTAACTATTTGTCCATTATGTAAGAATTCATGGCACAAAAAAACCATCTACGCCAACATTACTACTTTTTTTCAACATCAAAACGACAAACAATCTGAACAGAAAAATCTGAGAAATGTCAGTTTACTTCAGAAAGTCCTCATTAGACAGTGCTAACGACGGTAGTTCCTTGACATTGCATTGGCTTACAGTAGTAACAGGTCTGTAACTTTTTTAGCATACCGCGTATACGAGTCAGCGTGTAACCTAGGCGACAGTGAGCGGGCTTGCTAGACTGTGATTACAGCGTGCCGGGGCACCAATTCACAGAAAGACAGACACAATTATGGGCGTGGTTTGTTCCGTGGTACGATCGCCCCTCCAGTCGACCCAATTGTAAATTGGAACCTGGCGCATGAGTTGGGGAAGGTTAAAAACAGCAAGGAAGGGAACTGGCCACCCCACCTGCGGTTTAGTCCAAAAAGATTTATCTTCATCCCCGACGGCAATGTTTGCCATGGGGCTGAACTTTTACTTAATAAAAGCCAGTGCACATTTTTTCTACCAGGAAAATGGGGTCAAGATTTAAGAATTATGTGTTTATTCTTAATTCTCCACCATCCATCTACAGATCGAAGTCCCAGTTTTTCTTACAAAGGACACAATGTCCAGAAGAGAGACGATTGAAGTCATGGGAAAGTTTCCTTCAAACTGCAGAGTTAACAGTCCAGAAAACTGAATAAGACCGCACCGAAAAATGACCATATAATAATGGCGAGGAATGGATGGAGATCAAAAAGGAGGTTACGTCAG